>JASDQU010438842.1:65329-100321 GCA_032191745.1 Picea mariana | reverse complement strand
GAACCCGTAATCCCCAATACTGCAATGAGGGAGGTTCCCAGATCTGCAGAACCAGTGAGGAAAGTCGTAACTTCCCCTGATGAGGAAATTCTAGAAGACCATGATATAGTAGAAGTACAAGAACCTCCTCAGATGACGATCCTCCATAAAAGAAAGCCAACCTAGGCTAGAGAGCTTATTCAAGATGGAGAGAAGGAACTATGAGATAGGTGAAAAGACCAAAGCCATTCTCCAGTTATACGGCTTTGATGTGTGATCTCCTAGAAGAAGAGCCTACCTGCTTTGAAGAAGCAATTCAGAGAAAAGAATGGGCAGATGCCATGACAAAGGAATACCAATCCATAATGAAGAACGAAGTATGGGAAATAGATCCCAGACCGAAGAATAAAGATGTGGTATCCTCCAGATGGCTCTTCAAAATAAAACATGTGCTAATGGAAGTATTGAGGAGTATAAAGCAATATTTGTCGCTCATGGCTTTTCCCAAAAGGAAGGAATTGACTATGAAGAGACATTCGCTCCTGTGGCCAGATACACTTCGATCAGGACCATCATAGCTCTTGCAGCTAAGATGAAGTGGAAGCTGCACCAAATGGACGTGAAGAAAGCTTTCCTAAATGGTGTCATCGAAGAGGAAGTGTATATAAAAAAACCTCAAGGATTTGAGGTTGAAGACAGGAAGTCTCATGTCTGCAGATTAAAGAAAGCCTTATACGGATTGATGCAAGCTCCTAGAGCTTGGTATGGCTATATAGACTATTTCTTGACGAGCTTAGGATTTACCAAGAGTAAAGTAGACTCAAATATCTACTTCAAAAATTATGGATAATGAGCTAGTAATCTTACTACTATATGTGGATGACTTATTATTAACTGAAGAAGAAAAGCTCATCACTAAATGTAAAAAGAGACTTGCCTCGGAATTTGAAATGAAAGACCTTGGCCTAATGCATTACTTCTTAGGTCTTGAGGTATGGCAGAGTCCTGAGAGGATCTTCCTTAACCAAGGGAAGTACACAATCGAAATCTTAAAGAGATTCGATATGCTGGAATGAAAGCCCATGAATACACCCATGGAAGCAAAGTTGAAGATGTTGGTCGATACGTCGTCAGAATTGATTGATGCCACACTGTATAGACAGATTATTGGATCGTTGATGTACCTGACGAACACCAGACCAAACATTTGTTTTTCCGTGAACACCTTGTTTCAGTTTCTGGTAGAACCCAGACGTGTTTACCTAGTGGCTACAAAACATGTGATGAGGTACCTCAAAGGTACGACAGATTATGGTCTTAGCTATGATGGAGATCATGATTTCACATTGAGTGGATATACTGATGCAGATTGGGAAGGAAGTGTTTCTGATAGGAAAAGCACTTTAGGATGTTGTTTCAGTTTGGGATCAGCTATGATCTTGTGGCAGAGTAGGAAGCAATCTAGTATTTCTCTCAGCACAGCGGAAGCAGAATACATTGTTGCATGTTCTGCTAGCTGCGAAGCTATATGGCTTCGAAAGTTGTTGACCGACCTATTTGATTTGGAGATGAGAGAAACCATGATTCTATGTGACAACTAGAGCTGCATAAAGATGACAGAGAATCATGTATTCCATGATAGGTCGAAGCACATAGAGATCCGCTATCATTACATCCATGACATGGTATAGAGAGGAGCCTCGAAGCTCCAGTACATTAGCACGAATGAACAAGTTGTTGACATGTTGACCAAGCCTCTACCTCGCGTAAAGTTTGAGTACTTCCGAGATAAGCTTGGCGTAGTCCGAAAGGACCTTCCTCGAAAGGGGGAGTATATGTGTGTGTTCCTTGCTTCTGACCTCACTGTTAGACGTAAAGCAAGAGGACTCCTTGCTTCTGACCTCACTGTTAGACATAAAGCAAGACGACCCCTTGCTTATGACCTCGCTGTTAGATGTAAAGCAAGATGATGTGTGTGTTCCTTGCTTCTGACCTCGCTGTTAGACGTAAAGCAAGATGACTCCTTGCTTCTGACCTCGCTGTTAGACATAAAGCAAGATGAATCCTTGCTTCTAACCTCGCTGTTAGACATAAAGCAATATGACTCCTTGCTTTTGACCTCGCTGATAGACGTAAAGTAAGATGATGTGTGTGTTCCTTTCTTCTGACCTCACTGTTAGACGTAAAGCAAGATGACTCCTTGCTTCTGACCTTGCTGTTAGACGTAAAGCAAGATGATGTGTGTGTTCCTTGCTTCTGACCTCATTGTTAGACGTAAAGCAAGATGACTCCTTGCTTCTGACCTAGTTGTTAGACGTAAATAAAGATGATGTGTTCCTTGCTTCTGACCCAGTTGTTAGACGTAAAGCAAGATGATGTATACCTTGCTTATGACCCAGTTGTTAGACGTAAAGCAATTTGTGACTTACACTGAGCTACCAGCTTAACAGCTATGACATAGAGCCAGCTTAGTACTGTGATGGGCCAGCCTAGTGTTGTGATGAGGTATCACTTTATACTGATACATATTGATGCAGATGATGATGGCATTCTTTCGAGAATGATGATGTTGCTGATGAAGAAAACTTTCGATGATTTATAGATACGTCAGCCAAGATGATATTGATGATGTTGTCCTCCCATTTGATGTTGTTGATGATGTTGTCCTCTTTCTCTCGCATGATGCTACTGAAGAATACCCTTCTTGTTAAGGGGGAGTGTTGAAATATTGTAACTCCAAAGAGTATTCTTATTATTATTGATATATTATTCATAGGATCAATCCCCATTGTGGATTGATCATGTCGGTTATTGTAATAGGACCAAATCCCCTTTTGCGGATTGGTCAACAGACAATTATAATAGGCATAATAAGAAGTCAGCCCCAGCAGTTAATGAGAAGACCTAGAAATATAATAAAGGTGGGTTTACCCACCCAGTGGGAGAAGTCAGCCCTGCCAGTGAAGAGACACTTCACACGTGCTAGACTTGTATAAATAAAGGAGGCTAGCGCCTCATTTGGACATAACTCACTTGCTCAGTTTGAGAGACAAGTTCTGATCTGTTATCGGCAAAGGAGAGAGAGAGTGGCGCATATCTTGGAGAGGACTTTATGTTTTAGCATAGAGATCTCTTGGCATTGTATTGGCTATCTATATTAAGGAAGTTTTGCTGAGTTTTCTTCCCCTAGAGGGTTTCCCAGGATAAATGATGTGTCTCTTCTGATTGTGTATTTCTCGGTGATCTTAGATTATGTTATTGTTATCTAATGAAATGAAAACATCTATAATAATGGCTTAAACATTAACATCAATAGGGAAATACACAAAGCTAAAATCCATAGACATATCCAAGGAGTGTGGGTTGCAAGAGGGCTTACTCTGACCCATCTTCTTTTTGTGATGAAGTCCTTCTATTTGTTTTTGGGTATATAAGGGAGATCCAAATTGTCAAAGACATTTTGATACTTTACTCTGTTTCTACTGGTATGAAAGTCAATCTAGGGAAATTATTTATTTACCCTCTTGGCATGGATTCCAATATAAGGAATAGCATTGCTAGGTTTTTCTCTTTTCAACGGATGAATTTTGAAGATGGCCTTAAATACCTTGGATTTATACTAAAACATAATAACTATAAAAAGGAGGATTGGAGGTGGTTTCTCTCTGGGATAGAATAAAGGATTCATTTCTAATGTAATTGATGGATTTATAGGGGGGAGGCTTGTTCTAATCAAGTCTTCTCTTGAAGACATTCCTTTTTTTTGGCACAACCTAGCATACATACCAAAAGGTATTTTAGAAAAAATTAAAAAGTGTTGTGCAAACGACCTGTGGAAGGGTTGCAGTGAATATCAAGGGTCTCACTCAGCCAGTTGGAAGATGATTACTATTCCAAACAGATTAGGGGGTTGGAGACTAAAGGACATATAGATATTTGGTCGCTCCCTTGCAGAAAAGTCATTATGGCATCTGACTGACAAAGACAATTTATGGGGAAGGATCATAATCCAAAATTACATTGCTCCACATTTTATCATTGACTAGATTAGATCTGGCAGGAAGAATATTCAAAATGCTTATAATCAATGGAAGGCCCACTCGTTGGTTTTTCCGGTTATAGGGGGACATTTGGCATGGAAGGTAGGTAATGGATCACATGTGCAAATAGGCTCTGATGCAATGTTAGGTTGTGACTAGAATATTTTCCTTCCTGATGCCATTATATTTCACTTAAGGGAACGTGGGATCTGCACTTTGAATAAAATAGACAAACCTGAAGCCACTAAATTATGTTTATGCACAGGTTCACAGCTCAAGATATTGGCCTGGATCAGGTTTATGCATGGGTTTGGGATCAGTACTTAACATAATTGAAAACATACCATTATAGACTGAAGGATGAACCAGATTCATTAAGTTGGGCTTGGAATAAAGAGGAAGGGTTTTACACTATAAAAATGGGATATTTATGCCAACAAGCCCATGTGGTGGAGGGTATAGTTTGGTGGTGGTCAAAGTTATGGAAGGGGAAGGCACCCCCCAAGTGTATTTTTTTCATGTGGTCGGTTCCTAAGAATGGAGTCTTAACATGGGACAAATTACAAAAAAGGAACAACATAGGTCCAAGATGGTGTTATTTGAGCAAGTCTCATCAAGAAAAAAAATTCCCATCTCTTCTTGGGCTACCCTTTCTCTATGTATGTTTGGAAGAACATGGAGGATTCTTTGGGTTTTCAAGGTTTATGGTCAAAAGATTCAATGGTTATCAATTTAAAAACTTGGTTTAAGAGGAGGGAGTTGAAGAAGTTCTAATTGGTACCATATATTATTTTATGGAGGATTTGGCTAGCTAGAAATGATTGTCCTTTCTAGGATTAAACAACTCCTTTTTAAGTCTCCATTCAAGCATTGGCACTCCTTTCTCATTTTCATATCTCTATCAAGGTTAGAAGGCCTAGGAGGGTCGTAGAGATGGTTGATAAAACAATCCCTTGGGGGTTCTTTGATGGATCTAGTCAAAGAAATGTTCAAGATTGTGGCTTGAGTTATGTCCTCTTCCTTTCATATTCTCATTTCTTCACAAGGAAGGAAAATCTCAGTAGAGGAAATAATAATTTTGGTGAGTTTCGGGCTCTATTGTTCTTGATGAATTCTACCATTAACAAATGAATTGATAGTCTACAAATATTTGGAGACTCGGTTTTTTCAATTAAGTTGATGAAGAATGAACTGCAAGTATAGAATTATGGTTTACACAATCTAGCTTTACATTTGAAAGAACTTGTCAGTCAGTTTCAGTAAATATCCTTCTCTCATATCTTCCATGAGATAAATGGTCAGGCATATACACTTTCAAAGGAAGCATTTCTTGGTACTCCAAACAAAATAACTAAATATGAGCATAGGGAAGGTCATATTATCTCCTCGAGGGATAGTTGTTTCTTTGATTTTTAAATGTGTATGTGGGTGGGAATTTCTATGTAATTGTGTCAGTCTCAAAGATAGACTAGTTTTTGGATAGGTGTTAATATATATGTTATGTTTAGGTTATATTTCTGGTATGAATGCTTCTTAAGTGAAATGGAAGGTTGGCAATAGCTCCTATTTTTGGTTGATCTATGATTATGAACTTTGAAGATTGTATTTTGGTTTCAGGTTTGAAATAAAAATAATTTTTTTTTGGGGGGGAGATGTATTTGAAGTATGGAAAGGACCAATGATTGATCACCATAGAAGTTTTGTATCATTGTGTAAATGATTAATCTCCACCCACAAGATGATCAAATAAACCCATAAGGGCGAGCTACGATTTATGTTTAAGTCAATTCAATGAAAGCATTACTTGTTAAAATTGTGGAATAACAATCAATAAAATCTAAGGAAAGACAAGTGTAGGACAAGTCTTTGAAGTATTTACATTAAATAAATGAAAAATTCTTTGAAGGCCTAATCGAAAGTATTTACTTGTACCTTCCTAATAAGGTATTTCAAACCCATACTAAAATGAAATATTTACTACTTAATTTATTACTAGAATGAAGTACCTAAACCATGACAAGAAGACCTCTCAAAGCCTTGCTGGAATATAACACCCTAGAAAACCAGTTGATAAGGTCTTTCAAATCCCCAAATGAAGTATCGACTACCTCATT
Source organism: Picea mariana (assembly GCA_032191745.1). Classification (NCBI taxonomy): domain Eukaryota; kingdom Viridiplantae; phylum Streptophyta; class Pinopsida; order Pinales; family Pinaceae; genus Picea; species Picea mariana. Next base: position 94,188 of record JASDQU010438842.1, on the reverse strand, counting down.
ATAACAAAGTATTTATTCCCAATGTTAATAGGGCCTCGCAAGGCCTTACTTGTCAAAATATTCACCCGTGATGACTACGTATTCATTAGCTAAAAGTTGACAAGGCAACAAATTTGAAGATATATTCAAAGACTTGCCTCATGGACTACCACTAAAGAGAGTACTCGATCACGTTATCGAGTTGGAGTCAAGGTCTAAACTAGCAATCATTCCTCTTTACCATCATCCGAAGGTTTTTAAAGATGAAATCGACAAGTAATCAATAATTCATTGTATTTAGGATGTGTTGTGCCTAGCAAGGGTCATTTTTCATCACCAAACATCTTGGTAAAGAAAAGAGATAGATCATTTTGTATGTGCATAGATTAGTTGGAATTGAAGCATAAGACTATTGAGACCAAATACCCTACTCATGCATTGATAAGTTATTAGACGAATTGCATGGGAAAACCATAACCAAAATTATTGATTTATCATCAATTTATCATCAAATCAAGATAATGGAAAGTAACCAATACAAGATTTCCTTCAAAACTCATCATGGCCACTTTGAGCTCAAAGTAATGATTTTGGGTTCACAAATGCCCCAACGACCTTCTAAGGTACTAAGAACCAAATTTTCCAACCATAGTTAAGGAAGTTTGTGTTTTATTCTTTTATGGTATTGTTATCTACAATGAAAATATGGAGAAATTAAGAAAAATTTGAAGTAAAAAAAAGGTCTCAAAACAAAAAATTATTATCAAAATCAACGTTAAAAGAATCAATCACATTTTAGAGGATGACATCATCCTTTATAGTTAAGTTGACATTTATTGAATTCAATATGGTTAATTGTCACATTCTAAAAGGTGGATGACAACCCATAATTAACCATAATAATGTTATAAATAAAGCACTCATAAATTATTTTTGAATATAATATAAATGTACTCATAAAATGAATTACTCTTAAGTAAAATACTTTTAAATATATAAAAAATAAAGTATTAATTCAAAATTTAAAATTTTAAAAATGAATAAATGAGTTTTCATATATTATTCACATTTTATATTCCAAATTAAATAAATGAATTTGCAGTTCATTAGGAACATATCTAAACTAATATAACATAACACGATTCATAACATGGTTCATAACATAGATGTGTTTTAAAAGTCAAACTAATATATTCACTAATATATGAATACGTGGAACCACATATTCATATATTAATTATTTATTAAATTTAATATATGAATTTCTAGTTTCCATGAATACGTGGGAACCACATATTTATATATTAATTATTTATTAAATTTAATATATTAATTATTTATTAAATTTAATATATGAATTTCTAGTTTTCATACTTTTGTGAATATAATCCATGTTATTAATCATATATTTATTTTTTTTAATTAATCATACTTTGAATTTTGTGAATATAATCCATGTTATCAACTATGTATTTCTTTTTTTAAATTAATCATACTTTGTATTTATTTTTTCAAAAATTGAGTGTGACTCATAACATATATTATGTTCAAAAACTATTACATTATTATTTATTATATGAGTATTATTTTATTATGAGTATTATGTATTCAAATATTAATTTGATTTTAGGAATATAATCTATTTTATGAAACATGTATTCATTTTTTTTTTAAATAGTTATATTTTATATTCTCAAATTCAAAATATAGTATAATTTATATTTCTCAAATTCAAAAAATAAGTATGTGGCTCATGGATTATATTCAAAAAAATGTTATATTATTATTTATTATATGATTATTACATTTCTTATTAAAGTAATGCATATATCTAAAAGTATTTTTTCTAAATCAATTGAAGATTTTTTTATTAATTTTATTTCTAAACATCTTTTTAATTTAATTTAATCATAGTTACATAGATTGTAATGTGAGAAGTGGGTTGCAAATATATCTTTTCTACAAAATGATTAACTCATAATTTTTTATTATATTTTTTAAGAGATCAATTTTAGACCTCAAAACTCCCCTAATATGATCTATGTCATATATGGAATGTTTAGAACTCTTAAAAAAAACATGTTTTTATAACAAATCCAAAAATGACTTTGCAAAATATAAACTTGTGTATTTGGGACACATTATCAATAAAAAAAAGATATGTGAAAAAATATGTGAAAGTAAAGTTGCTAAGATTCAAGCCCTTGTTGAATGGTCACACCTAAAAATGTAACACAATAAATAAGATTCTTGGGTTTATGTAGTGTGTAAAGTGAGTAACATGTAAAAGGGCTTGGAGGACTTATGACTCCGGTTATTAAGCTAACAAAAAAGATCAATGGCATTGGACATGTGCAGCAAAATCTACATGTTGATCCTTGAAAAATATAATGACATTCAAACTGGTTTTGATAGAAAAATATAATGACATCCAAACTGGTTTCAACATTTTTTTTATTTTTCACGGTCTTTTGTCATTAAATGTGATACTTCAAGGAGCAACAATGGGGAAATCCTTAATCAATAACCTGCAACCTTTAAAAGTGAAAATTTAACATGGAAATAAAAACCCTTGAGTATTTATGATATGGAAATGTTAACTCTCATACATGTTGTTGAAAAGTTCAAGGAATGCTTGTTGGGTCGGTGAAGTACTTCTTAACCCAAAAAAAATTACCGAAACATCAAGCCAAGTAGGTAAGAAAGCCACAATGGTTTGATTGTGAAATTGATTATAACATAGGGATTAATAATGTTACTAATCTTGTGGGTTGAACCAAGATGGAAAGGTGGTGGCAAAATATGTTAAGGATTCAAAATTTGTCTTTATGTTGGTAGATAAATATAAAACACAAACATGGTATAACAAATTTTCTTTCTCACGTGACATCATCTTGTACAAGAATTAATTGCACCTTGTATTGCAAAAATCAGGCATTAATAAAATATCATTCTTCACTAATTGTTGGTTGTATATGATATTTTTAACATGTTTCAATTTCTTCAGAGAGATGAGAATGGATATCAAGGATTTTATGGTTTCTTATAAAGTGTCAATGGAACTAGAAAGAAACAACAAAAATCCCAAGGTTACTTCAATGATTACCCAGTCCAAATAAAAAATGGTCATTCATCAATCTGGATTTTATAACAAGATTGTCTAGGGTTGAATGGAAGAAATTGATTTTTGTGATTGTTTATCGGCTGACCAAGTATGTTTATTTTATTCATATCTATTTTACTAGCAACACTTTTCAATTGCTGAAATCTTTATGCAATATTTTTACAAGCTTCGTGGACTTCCTAGGAATGTCATTAGTGATAGAGATCTAATGTTTATAAGAAAATTTTGGAAAGAACTTGATGCAAGAGCATCACCAATAAAATGGAAATACCCCTAGAGAGTGATCATGCATATGAGGATTACAATGGATAATTAATGAATTGTAGCAAGATTTGGTTCATCATGGCAACGATATTGGAGAGAGCGAGAGTCATTTATGTGGCAAAGGTCATGAGAAGATATGGAAAAAGGTGTTTGAGGACACGTGAAGGCAAGGTTATGTGTAGTGTCCCCAAGGCTGAGCCCCGTTACAGATCATGATATATGCAATGAATTGTAAATGTGCTCTATAGGCTGGTGAGCCAAGTTTTGTATAAGTCGGAAGGCTTATGTGTTTGTTAGGCCAGGAAGCCTAAGTGTTTGAGGGCCAGAAGCCTGTTGTTGTACTTGTATGTATGCAGAATAATCAATAAAATATAAACACCGCTAGGTGCAGACCGACCACGATGAATGAGTGAAGGGGGACTGAGCGTCCACAGAGTGGGCAAGAAAATAGGGGCTGGAAGGTGGGAAAGGGGCTAAGTGTTGAGCCTAGGGGGCTTAAGCCTAGGAAATAATATTTTAATATTATTTCAAAAGAGAAATGTGCATTTCTATTTATCCTAAGTTTTGGAAAGGGAAAGCATGCAAAAGGGATGCAGGCTGATGGAACGCATGCAGTTCCAAGGGTGACAAGTGTCAGCCCTGGTGCATGCAAATAAAATGGCCAAGATGAGCCGTGAGGGGGATTCCTCCTCCATTCCCCCCACTGCCTGAGCGTGTACAGGCTCTGAGCAGTACGATTAACTCGACCTCTGCAAAGAATACCTCGTACATCCCTGAGAGCTGGAAAGCCTGTGATTGTTCTGAATAATCCGTACCTCTCTGCCCCGAAGCTGTGACCGTGAGACCCATTTTCCATCGCCGAACCAGTTCGAGGAAGCCTGTATCTGGCTCTGAGGAAACTGGTGTATTCCTCTGTTCTGGAACAGGAAATTAAATAGTCTGTGTTGATTTCGGGAATAGCCTGTGTGTGTTGAATTCTGAAAGGTTGAAACATCCTCTGTCTGAGTGCCAAGCCTATGTGTGGAGCCAATCTGTGAGACCATCCGCCATTGTTAAACCTGCTGGATAGCTCATGTCTGTTTTTCCCGTGGGTTGTTGTGACCACGCAGTATTGGACTACGTGAGGCTTGTTGGCATGTGAGCGATTCCTCCAGGTGAGAGAGTGCGCAGAGGAAGGAGAGAACTCCTGGAAGGAACCCTGTAGCTGCCATAGAGCCCAGAGACTTCCGGTCCGGTCTGTTCCTGTAACCCAAGGTAAGGGACACTAGCAGCCGAAGGACTTTCCAGGTGACAGAGAAGGTGCACTCTCCTGGGGTGGAACAGGCATGTGGGGAATGAGGGTCTGTGGGCAGTGAGCGAGGGAGATTCCTGGGAGAGATTTCTTCCTGGTGGTTGTGTATGACTGAATTCCCTGTAACCTCAGCCTAAGTCTAGATTCCTTGCCCTAGGGTGGAGCTCAGTCCCAGCTCGGGGGTGATCCACTGTTGAGTTGAGGAGCAGTGCGGTCTACGGCTGGGAGGTTCGTGGAAGGCCTGCATTTGGTTGGTGGATTCCACAATTGATAAAGATAAGTATCTGAATTATGCTTTGATCATGTTTGCATGACTGAGTTGTTTATGTATCATGTTTTCTGTTGTGTATATGAATTAATATGATAAGGCTAAATGCTTGTTGAATTTAGTAGTAATTCATATGTTTTACTCTGAGTTAAATGTATTACTTTGCTTGAATGCATGTGGTTATATAATTCCAGTATGAGTTATGTAAAATTCCATATACAGATTGGTTAGAGAGAGGTTGGAAAGCCTCAGTAGTGAAAAAGGTACACTACAAATTGGTATCAGAGCCAAGGTTTCGACACTGAGCCTAGATGGGCCAGTGGAGCGGTCTTTGGACTGAGAATGTGAAGGGAAATTGAGTCGGGAGGACCAATTTCGGACCCCGGTTTTCTCCGAAGCGTCCAAGAGACACTTGACGAGTTTTTATTAAGAACTCAGGAAGTTTAGTGGTGCAGTGAAACTGCAGCCGATATGGTCTATGGCCACGGGGAGACAGGTCTCTACACCAATGGTGTTAGAACCTTAGGATCCGTTCGGGAGGGAAGGCAAGCCCTCGTGACCGTCGGATCTGGAAAGATGTGCGTAAGGATTAAAATTTCTTTGGAAATGGCAGAGGGGTGTGGAAATCGCGATATGCGAAATTCCGAGTTGGTTAGGAACCGTCATATCTCGGTCGAAAAACCCGACAGCCGTTGGATCTGCCAGGAGGTGTCCGAAGGTTAAACCTCCGAGACTAGGGGTGAAAGATCCGACAAGATCTGGAGCCGTTCGTTGGAGAGGGAGACACGTGGTGGAGATCGAGCTCCCGTCGGCACTTTGGTGCATCGGGAAATCGGGGATCGAGAGTTCATGAGGACAGGAACTCATGTCGTCGGGGATCACGAAACCCCGACACCCGAAGCTTCAATCGTGAGATGTGCCAGGTGGACACATGAAGAGTACCACGTGTCAGCGAGTGGGAATATAATACGAGAAGAGAAGCGAGAAAGGTGGGACCCGATGATGTCGTTGAAAGCGACGTGGATCCTCATGAACTTGCCACGTGCCACCATGGTAGTGGGCGACAGCTGTGCTATGGGCCCGGAGGATAAAGTAATTCGTGATTTCGTGGATTCGCGAGGTAAGTGCATAGGAGCTTGACATTGAAACTCGTGAAGTCGCGAAGTAGCGAGAACGAGAGGAGAAAGGTCAACATCGCTCCTCGGGGTTTTGTGAAAGGGAGGCGCCAGGGTTGGACGCCACAACTCACGAAGGTGCGAGTAGCGAAGAGTGCTAACACTTAGAATTAGACTATGGTCATGCATAGCAGACCCTAGCGAGGAGAGAGCCATACCCTTGTCGCATCTCGGGTATCGGCGTTTAGAGGAATGAGTCGAAATTTTTCGACTCACGAACTCGCAATGTCACGAGTTGCGAAAAGGGTGACTTGGGTTTCGTATATTTAACCGTCGGATCTTCGTGGACCGAGATTCCGAAGTTCCGAAACCCCAGAAATTGCAGAGCCAGATAGAGCTTAGAAAACTTTGTGAAGTTGAAATGTCTTTCGTTCTTGTTCATATTAGTTATAAATGTCGTGGATTGTTCCTGAAGTTTAATGGACTGACAAATTTCGAATTTAATTGCACAGTGCATGTGCAGAATTCAACGAAGGCCAGAACTCCAGTTAATCAATGCCGAGTATGGAGTGGGGAAAAGTCCAGTTTACCCCTGAAATAGAAGATGAACAGGAAGGAAAGGATGTTAACCTGGGAGTCGATGAATCGAACTCTAATGGGCACGAAAAAGAGATGGGTAAGGAAGAAAATGTGATGCAACTCATTGAAAGATTGCAGAAAGATGCACAGGCTCGCCTAGCTGATAGCCGAAAGCTCATGAAAGTCAGGGATCAGCAAGGGGAATTAAACTTAAAATTCTTGAAGAGCCTGGAAAGAATAGAGAAGAAACTTGAGAAGGGAAGAGATTCAAGTACAACAGAGAGTCGCAGAAATCATGGGAGAAGAAGTAGATCGAGGAGTGGTAGCCGACATCACAGTCGCTCCCAAAAAAATTTGGACAGGGAGACACACAGCAGTTCAAGCTCATTCCCTACCCGAAAACATCAAAAATCTGGAAAAGAGGAATTGAAAGGAGAGATGAATAAAATTAAACCTCCAACATTCGATGGAGAGAATAAGAAGGAGGAAGATGCTGAGACCTGGTTACTTGGCATGAAGAAGTACTTTCAACTGCAAAATTATTCTGCCCATACAGAGGGAAGAATTGCAATGTACTAGTTGAAAGGAAAAGCATCCATGTGGTGGGATCAGTTTGTGCAGGTGCAGCACGTCAGAGAGAAAGAGGTCACGTGGAAGGAATTTAAGAGGTATTTCGAGAAGAAATATCTGACTAAAAGATACTATGACAGAAAGATGAAGGAGTTCTTAGAACTCAAGTTAGGCAGTATGACTATTGATGAGTATGAACGAAGTTTTCTGGAACTACTGAGGTATGTTCCATTCATCAAAGATGAGGCTATGAAGATTCAAAGGTATCCGAGTGGATTGCCATCTTCCATTGGTGACAAGATTCAATATGATGATCCTAAGACCATGGAAGAAACCATAAGAAGGGTGAAATGCCTATATGAACAGCAAAGGGAAAAGCCTACCTTTCGGAAGGCTTGGAATGACCAGAAGAGGTTTAAGAAAGAACAGAGGCAGAAGGGAAGCAAGCCTTCCTTTTTCAGAAACAGTCCTTGGGGACAGTCATCTTTTAAAGAGCCCAGGAAAGTTGAAGGGAGTGAGCAGATGCCAAGACCTCCACCCATGGAGTGTTGGGGCTGTAAAGGGAATCATAGGTACAGAGACTACCCCCATAGGAAAGACAAAGCAAGAACTGTCCATACTGTTCAGCAAGCTGAAACAGTGGAGGATATGGGCAGTAGAATGCCGAGGATCTATGCAGCCCCAGACAACAAGCAAGCAGAATTTCAATCACACATGATTGAAGTGGAAGGTATGATCAACAACCGACCACTTGTTATTTTAATTGATTCAGGGGCTAGCCATAGTTATGTAGATCCTAGAGTGGTGGAAAGTTTGCATCTAACAAGAAGAAAACATGAGAAGTCTTGGTTAGTACAGTTATCCACAGGGACCAAGAGGAAGGTCACTGAATTTGTTAAGTCATGTTCGGTGGATATGAAAAGAATGAGCACTAAGGCTGAATTGAACATTCTACCTTTAGACTCATATGATTGCTTAATTGGGATGGACTGGTTGGACCAGCACCATGCCCTTCTAGATTGTCGTAACAAGAGGTTCACATGTCTGGACGAAGAGGGAAATCAGGTAACAATCCAAGGAATTCCCAGAGCCGTGGCTGTTAGAGAAATCTCAGCCATGCAGCTGAAGAAATGTTACCGGAAAGACTGTCAATTATTTGCAGCCCGGGTGGAGGAAGTATCCCAAAAGGTGGTCTCGAATCTGGAAGACCACAGGGTGCTCAAAGAGTTTGAGGACGTGTTTCAGGAGGTGCCTGGACTACCTCCGAAGAGGGACATTGACTTTTCTATAAATCTAATGCCTGGAGCAGCTCCAGTTTCGAAATCTCCTTATAGGATGAGTACGCCAGAGCTGGAAGAATTGCAATTGCAGCTCGAAGAGCTATTAAATAAAGGCTACATTCGTCCCAGCGTGTCACCGTGGGGAGCCCCAGTCCTATTTGTGAAGAAGAAAAATGGGACGATGAGGCTGTGCATTGACTTTCGACAGTTAAATAAAGTCACTGTCAAAAACAAATATCCTCTGCCAAGGATTGATGATCTTTTTGATCAGTTAAAGGATGCGAAAGTATTTTCGAAAATAGATCTTTGATCTGGATATCATCAAGTGAGGATAAAAGATGAAGACATCAGCAAGACCGCCTTTAGAACAAGGTACAGTCACTATGAATTTACAGTGGTGCCATTTGGACTATCTAACGTGCCTGCTATCTTCATGTGCTTAATGAATGGAGTGTTAAGAAATTATCTAGACAAATTTTTCATAGTATTCTTGGACGATATCCTAGTGTATTCCAAGACATAGGAAGAACATGAACAACACTTGAGAATGGTGCAGCAGGTGTTGAGAGAACACCAGTTGTATGCAAAAATGAGCAAGTGCTCATTTTACCAAATGCAGATCCATTATCTGGGACACATTATTTCTGAAGAGGGGATCATTGTGGATCTTGAGAAGGTACAGGCCATTCAAGAGTGGCCAGCGCCAAGAAATGTGACAAAAGTTAGATCCTTTATGGGTCTGGCAGGTTATTATAGGAGGTTCATAGCCGGATTTTCAAGGATATCTCATGCTATCACTTCCTTGCAAAGGAAGGAGAAGAAGTTCCAGTGGACTGAACAATGTGAGAGTAGCTTCCAGCAATTGAAGCAGCTGCTCACTAGTGCTCCAATCCTAAAGATTGTTGATCCAAGTAAGGATTACGTAGTGTGCACGGATGCGTGTAAGGAAGGGCTGGGAGGAGTTCTCAGCCAAGAGGGATCTGTAATTTGTTATGAATCTCGAAAGCTGAAAGAGCATGAAAAGAATTATGCCACTCATGATTTAGAGCTGGCATCAGTTGTCCATGCATTGAGGAAATGGAGACATTACCTCATAGGCAAGGAATTCGAATTAAGAACAGACCACAATGGTCTGAAGTATTTATTTGATCAGCCAACCTTAAATGCCAGGCAAATTAGATGGCTGGAATTTCTATGCGAATATGACTTTGATATCAGGCATATCAAAGGGAAAGACAATAAAGTGGTTGATGCACTCAGCAGAAAAGTGCATGAATTACATGCTACAGCCATTAGCATGTACAGAACTGAGTTGAAAGACAGAATTGTGGAGGCTGCAAGTGTTGATTTGCAGTACAAAAGACTTGTAGCAAAGCTACAGCAGCATGAGAAACCACAAACCAAGGAAAGTTACACCTTGGGAACTGATAGTTTACTTCGGTATAAAAACAGAGTGTATGTACCTAATGACCGAGAATTGAAGTTGGCAATTCTAAAAGAAATGCATAATGTGACTTATGTTGGTCATCCTGGATATCAAAAGACTGTGGCAGCAGTCAAAAGCCATTATTTTTGGCCTGGGTTGAAGAAAGAAATTGTTGAATACATCGCCAGATGTATGGAATGCCAGAAGGTCAAGGCTGAGCATAGACACCCAGCGGGGTTGTTGTAGCCTTTACCTATTCCTGAGTGGAAATGGGATGTGGTAACCATGGATTTTATCACAGGATTGCCCAGAACAAACAAGCCGCATGATTCAATCATGGTGGTGGTGGACAAGCTTACTAAAGCTACCCATTTTATTCCACGGAAAACCACCCACAGAGTAGCAGAGGTTGCTGATGTCTTTTTAAAAGAAGTTGCATGCTTGCATGGAATTCCTAAGACAATTGTGTCTGATAGGGACCCGAAGTTCACTTCGAATTTCTGGAAAGGACTGTTCAAAGGATTCAGAACGAATCTGAACTTTAGTACAGTGTATCATCCTGAGTTTGATGGACAGACAGAAAGAGTAAATAGAGTAATAGAAGACATGCTGAGAATGTATGTGATGGATAAACCATCAAGGTGGGAAGACTACCTGCATCTGGTAGAATTTGCCTACAATAATGGGTATCATACATCTCTGAAGATGAGCCCATTCGAAGCTCTTTATGGAAGAAAGTGCAACACTTCAGTGAGCTGGGATAATCCAACTGACAGAGTAGTAGTTGGACCCGAACTACTCAAAGAGATGGAAGATCAGATGATAAAAATCAAACAGAATCTGAAAGTTGCCCAGGACAGGCAGAAAAGTTACGCTGATAGTAATAGAACCCATAGAGAATTCAAAGTGGGTGACCATGTTTTCCTGAAAGTGAAAACTAACAGGAGTTCCCTGAAATTGGGAAGTTGCGCCAAGTTGGCAGCAAGATTTTGTGGGCCATTCAAGATCCTGGAAAGGATTGGGCCAATTGCATACATGCTTGCATTACCTGCATCTATGACTGTACATAATGTGTTTCATGTTTCACTGCTTAAGAAATATGTACCTGATGCTAATCATGTTATCGATTGGACTGTGATTCAGGTGGAACCAGAAGGTGTCCTGCAAGTACATCATGTACGCATATTGGACAGGAAAAGCAAACAGCTCCGGAATCGAGCTATAGAGCTTGTAAAGGTCCAGTGGACCTGGTACGGTCCTGAGGACACGACATGGGAGCATGTAGATGTTATGCGAGCAGAGTACCCGCACCTTTTTGAAAATTTTGAAGAACTTGCAGATGCGATGTAAAGTTGCACTGAGGACAGTGCAAAAATAAGGGGAGGGGGATTATAGTGTCCCCAAGGCTGAGCCCCGTTACAGATCATGATATATGCAATGAATTGTAAATGTGCTCTATAAGCTAGTGAGCCAAGTTTTGTATAAGCCGGAAGGCTTATGTGTTTGTTAGGCCAGGAAGCCTAAGTGTTTGAGGGCCAGGAGCCTGTTGTTGTACTTGTATGTATGCAGAATAATCAATAAAATATAAACACTGCCAGGTGCAGACCAACCACGATGAATGAGTGAAGGGGGACTGAGAATCCACAGAGTGGGCAAGAAACTTGGGGCTAGAAGGTGGGAAAGGAGCTAAGTGTTGAGCCTAGGGGGCTTAAGCCTGGGAAATAATATTTTAATATTATTTCAAAAGAGACATGTGCATTTCTGTTTATCCTAAGTTTTGGAAAGGGAAAGCGTGCAAAAGGGATGCAGGCTGATGGAACGCATGCAGTTTCAAGGGTGACAAGTGTCAGCCCTGGTGCATGCAGATAAAACAGCCAAGATGAGCTGTGAGGGGGATTCCTCCTCCATTCCCCCAACTGCCTGAGTGTGTACAGGCCCTGAGCAGTACGATTAACTCGACCTCTGCAAAGAATACCTCGTACATCCCTGAGAGCTGGAAAGCCTGTGATTGTTCTGAATAATCCGTACCTCTCTGTCCCGAAGCCGTGACCGTGAGATCCATTTGCCATCGTCGAACCAGTTCGAGGAAGCCTGTATCTGGCTCTGAGGAAACTGGTGTATTCCTTTGTTCTGGAATGGGAAATTAAATAGTCTATGTTGATTTCGGGAATAGCCTGTGTGTGTGTTGAATTCTGAAAGGCCGAAACATCCTCTGTCTGAGCGTCAAGCCTATGTGTGGAGCCAATCCGTGAGACCATCCGCCATTGTTAAACCTGCTGGATAGCTCGTGTCTGTTTTCCCCATGGGTTGTTGTGACCATGTAGTACTGGACTACGTGAGGCTTGTTGGCCTGTGAGCGACTCCTCCAGGTGAGAGAGTGTGCAGAGGGAGGAGAGAACTCCTGGAAGGAACCCTGTAGCTGCCATAAAGCCTAGAGAATTCCAGTCCGGTCTGTTCCTATAACCCAAGGTAAGAGAGACTGGTAGCGGAAGGACTTTCCAGGTGACAGAGAAGGTGCACTCTCCTGGGCTGGAAGAGGCATGTGGGGAATGAGGGTCTATGGGCAGTGAGCGAGGGAGATTCCTGGGAGAGCTTTCTTCCTGGTGGTTGTGTATGATTGAATTCCCTGTAACCTCAGCCTAAGTCTGGATTCCTTGCTCTGGGGTGGAGCTCAGTCCCAACTCAGGGGTGACCCACTGTTGAGTTGAGGAGCAGTGCGGTCTACAGCTGGGAGCTTCGTGGAAGGCTTGCATTTGGTTGGTGGATTCCACAATTGATAAAGATAAGTATCTGAATTATGCTTTGATCATGTTTGCATGATTGAGCTGTTTATGTATCATGTTTTCTGCTGTGTATATGAATTAATATGATAAGGCTAAATGCTTGTTGAATTTAGCAGTAATTCATATGTTTTACTCTGAGTTAAATGTATTACTTTGCTTGAATGCATGTGGCTATATAATTCTAGTATGAGTTATGTAAAATTCCATGTACAGATTGGTTAGAGAGAAGTTGGAAAGCCTCGGTAGTGAAAAAGGTACACTACATTATGATAGAGAAGTATCGCGTGAACAAATAAAAGGTGATCCAAGCATGCATATAAATGAGGAATGTGAACCAATAAGAATATAATCATTATAATGTTAGACCCACTATGTTCTGAAACTAAGAACACTAAAAAATTATTCATTCAAATAAAAGAGGCTAGATGAATTCATCATTAGTGAATAAAAAGGGAACAAGGAAACAAAAGAGTTGCGATGATTACATGATGAGAGTGAGGAAACTAGAAGCTTTTATGGAAAAATAGTTAAGTGGAACACAGAACATCACAATTAGAGCATAGATAAATAATATAATGCACGAAGTGATGGGACAATGGAAAGAAGCAAGGACTTTGGACTCATGATCAAGCTACCTTGGCCTCCAACCTAGCAATGAAGGAATTGTGGATAATATGTTGGTTGTGAGCCATAGAATAAGTGTAGAGTGGAGAAGAGTCTAAACACCTAGCACATAATTCTAATTTGTATTATATACAAATAAATAATATGAGTAGACCATTTCCTTATTACCGTGTGAGTGAAATGGATGACCATGTGCAAGTGAAAGACATGACAATGTGAAGTGAGGGTCTAGATATTGATATCCATGTGCATATGAGTAAATTGTTCGATTGTTGTTGTTGTGTTGTTCTTCTTAATGTTGTAATGTTGTAAGTGTGATTATAGTTCTATTCATTGTTTAGATTCATAGTGTTGTGCATTATTGATGCCATACAATAAATATATGCTCTATTGTTTGTGAGTGAAGAACAGGGGTCAAATGCCTTGCATCAACTAGTATCAGAGCTAACTAGAACACTAGGATGAGAGAATAAATGACATCGGAGAGAAAAACAACAAAACAAAACATGATAATGAGGGAATTGTGGAGGCCAGAGTTAATGAAGCATGAGAGAGGAAGCATTGAAAGGGAAAATATGTTAAAATTAAAGTGAAGATGAAATTTGCAAGAGTGTTGCAAACAAAGTGGAAAAATGTTGTTTGAGTGAAGAGAAATATTATTGGAGGTATGTCTCTAATTATTTTATTTTATGAAGAAGTAGATACACCAACAAAATCGTCAGTTAAGGCATTCTACATGTGATTGTGAATAATTGAGTTGGAGAGAGGTGTAACATGTTCAGCGAGTGACTCAGTGTTGAATAATTTCAAGAAAAAGTGGTTGGCTACATCGAAGGCACCTTTGTAGATTGCATGAAAAAGGTTAGTGGAATGTCTCAACAAGAACATGATTAAATACAAGTTGTGCAAGTTAGGCATGGTTGAGGAGCGGATGAGTAGTGTTATTGGTAATGAAGAAAGAAAGATTGCAATTGTTAGGATATTTAGACACTTAGGAGTTAGTTAGGATCAACTTGGTCTAATGTGTCATTAGGATAAAGTGTGTTTCTTAGTGTGTTTATTTAGTATGCATTCGTAGCTATGTAACCTGAAGTTCACATAGAGTGATTTGACGGCTCATATTCTCCTCAATCTTAACATTTACATTGATTTGTGGCTTAACACTCGATTGGTCCATGATCTCTATTTAAAGAGCATGGAGGTTCATGTGTCGATGATCGATTGTGAGAAATTCTTTTCTAATATTTTTCTTTTTCAATAATAAATTGTGTTAAGTACCTATACCAGATCTGCAAATATACTTCAGAAATAACCAAGAATAAACCATAAACCATTCACCATAACAATGAACACAAGAAATATCCAAAACCCTTGAGGTAGGGCAACACCATACAATGGATCCTATTATGGAAGGGATCATCTCCTGTTCACTTACCTCTTCAAGGGGGCATCCTCCTATTGAGCTTCAGCTCCAAATACAATACTTCTCTTCATCTCATTACATTGGTTGAACCCCTTTATATAGTACTACCATCACCTAAGAACATTCTAGAGGAGGAATCTTCTAGAAGTAAAACCTTCTAAGAAGTCCTCATACATTTATTATATCTAATTACCCATTTATTATATCTAACTACCATAGTGGGCCTTATTTAATAATATAGTGGACCTAGTCCACTTTACATTGAATGACCTCCACTATTATCACTATGGGTCCTCTGGGGCCCCCCACTACCTCTCTAGCTACCTTACATTCCATCCCCCTTATGAAATTGTTGTTCTCAATGCTTGATGTACAACCATATACCAGGGTCCCATGGATAATTGTGGACCATAATGCTGAAGAAGACTGAAGAACCAAGGTCCCATGTAGAAAGGAAATCCACCATGCTGAAGTAGTCCAACCACCATTGTAAGCTCGGGTCCCATGTCCAAGTGCTCATTTGAACTCCCTGTGGAAGATTTTGGAACCCAATAACCAACTCCAAATGATGCTCCAAAGATTGACACCTATCATGTGGATCCAAATAAGAAGATCCATCCACATAGTGGAAAAGGGTCGTAGCAGAATCTGGAATGAATAATACCACTGTAGAATATGTAGACTGAACATTGGTAACTAGCTCCTGATGTGAGACATTGATGTTCTCTACAGAAGGTGGAGTAGAGTCATCAAATAAAATATGAAATTGGTTGTCATCCCAAAAATGACAACTATCCATATACCAATCATCATAATCTACCTCAAAATCATACCAAGCATATATTTCTTGATTATATTCATTCCTGAGACCCTCCATAAGAAATATCTCCTGCATGTTATTCAATGAATCTTGAATACTATGAAAACTATCATTGAGGCTGTCTGTGAGGCTATCTGTGAGGCTGACTGTGAGGCCATGTGCAAATGCATCCAATCTGTAATCCAATGTGTGAAACAATTGGGATTTGAATGATTCAAGAATTTCTTTCAGGGTTTGAGAGGAAATAGCCATCTGAGCACCCTATGAACTCTTCGGTCCTGTAGATATGATGAAAAAACTCAAAAAATAGACCCAATAAGTTTTGGCATAAAATCGCGGCTTTTTCTGGAAAAACCCTAAAAAACTGTTGAAGTTAAAATGCTTATAACTTCACTTCCCGGACTCTGTTTTGGCTGATTTTTTTTTTGAAATTGGGTGAAATTGTGAGAGAAACTCAGATCTATATTTTATTTGGGCAAATTTAGCCTCCAAATGCTATATAAATAAAAAAATTCTCGCCGCCGTCCGTAGAAAAAATCCTGAAAATTTGCATTTTTTAAAACTTCAATATCTTGACTTCCCGGACTCCGTTTCGGACGATTATTTTTTTGAAATTGGGTGTTTTTCTGAGAGGAACTTGGATTTACAACATGTTTATACAAATTCTTCACAAAAATATACTGAAAATGTCTGGAATGTCGTGGCCCTCTTTTTTCTTCTCCAAAAAAAAAAATCTGCAAAAATAAAAAATATTTGCCCATAACTCCGACCAAGGAAAGTGCTCTGATACCACTTGTTAAGAACCCAATACTGAATACAAAAGCACCACAACAAATATAGAAGAAAAATATAGAAAAACACAACTTTATTATATCAAACCCTTGAGGTAAGGCAACACCATACAATGGATCCTATTATGGAAGGGATCCTCTCTTGTTCACTTGCCTCTTCGAGGGGGCATCCTCCTATTGAGCTTCAGCTCCAAATACAATACTTCTCTTCATGTCTCATAACATTGCTTGAACCCCTTTATATAGTGCTACCATCACCTAAGAACATTCTAGAGGAGGAATCTTCTAGAAGTAGAACCTTCTAAGAAGTCCTCTTACATTTATTATATCTAACTACCATAGTGGGCCTTATTTAATAATATAGTGGACCTAGTCCACCTTACATTGAATGACCTCCACTATTATCACTATTGGCCCTCTGGGCCCCCCCCCTACCTCTCTATATACCTTACAAATTGCCTCAAGTGGCCTCGTTGGCTAGGGTCATGGATGTTTCCCCACATTGGGGTTTTACCATTTAAAAACATCGGTGTGTTGATATTTTTTCTAGTTGTGTAAGTACTTTGTTGGAATACCCTATGTTGTCAAACATGGTATCAGAGCTCGTTTGAAGACTCGCTCCTGTTGTAGATCAGGATCTTGGAGTCATGTTGTTTCCTTTCTAATTTCTTCTATTTTCATACACTTCTAGTCCAAGAGGATGATTCCATTGTGTTTGGAGCACTTCTTTCAGTTAGAAACATTTTTAGTTTCACTATAAAAGGTTTTTATTTACCCAAGATACAACCATTTTAGTTGGATCAAGAGGTTATGTTTTCAGCCTTGGTTTTGGACCTGTCACTTGGGCTTGTAAGAAACAATAGGCTATTGTTCTTTCTTCAACAGAAATAGAGTATCGAGCAATAGTTAATGCAATTCAAGAAGCCTTGTGGCTTCGATAGATCCTTCCAGAGTTTGGATTCCAGTAGCAACATCCGACCACCCTCTGGTGCAACAATCAACATGCCATCAAGCTCACCAAATATCCAATTCAAAATCAGCACAACAAAAACATCAAGCTACACATGCACTTCATCAGAAAGCTTATTCATAATCAAGTTATTGAAGTGCTCTTTTTCCCTACAAAAGATCAAGTTGCAGACATTTTGACAATGTCTCCTACAGAAGAAAAGTTTTCTAAACTTTGATATATGTTAGGAGTTTAGGAAGTTGTCATTAAAGGGGGATAAGCTCTAATGCCTCCTTCCTTATCCTATTGTGTTGTCTTTGTAAATCCTTATATCATATCCCAAGTTGTTCTTAAGGGGGAATGTTAGGATATTTAGACACTTACGAGTTAGTTAAGATCAACTTGGTCTAATGTGTCATTAGAATAAAGTGTGTTTCTTTAGTATGCATTAGTATGCATTTGTAGCTATGTCATCCGATGGTCACAATATGTTTTGGACATAGAGTGATCCTACAGCTCATATTCTCCTTGATCTTAATGGATACATTGATCTATGGCTTAACACTTGAATGGTCCATGATCTCTACTTGAAGAGCATGGAGGGCCATTTGTCGATGATAGATTGTGAGAAAATCTTTTGTAATATTTTTTTTTTCATTAATAAATTGTCTCAAGTGGCCATGTTGGCTAGGGTCATGGATGTTTCCCCACATTGGGGTTTTAACATGTAAAAACATCGGTGTGTTGATCTTTGATCTGGTTGTATGAGTGGTTACTGAAGGTGTTCTTCCTTTATTAAAATACCTTGTGTTGTCGAATAGGCGGAAATGACAAAAGTGGAGATACATATGGGAGACTTGGGTTCTAATAACATATTATATTGTGTTGATGTTATTGCAAGGAATTTCTATAGAAACAAGTTGAAGTGATAGAAAAGAGTGCAACAAGTGAAGAGAAGATGCAATAGCAACATTTGAGTTTGATCAATTAACATTGATTTATCCGAATTGGATAATTATATTATTTTTCATCTATCTTGATGATTTCAGAGTGGAAAAAATTGGAGGAATCAACTTGCAGGGTCATTTTATTGGAAGCTCCTAGTTTGGAAAATTGGGGTCTAGAACCTTTCATATCCATTTTGAGGCATTAAACGATTCTTTTTGGGGGTTCTAGTGTCTAAAATCTTTGTGCACACCCTTGACATTGTTCTACACTCCAAGACCTTTCCAATGGTACAAACCATTCTTCATAGTTTGTATGAAAAAGTTATGCCTCTCGCAAGTTGATCTATCGTGTTGACCACCATGGTAGGAGAGGATGCCACGTCAACCCCCATTACTCATGCATATGGGGATAGCCACGAGAAGAATTTAAATAAGATTATAGAAGGTTCAAAACCCTACCACAATTGAGGGTTGAGGAAGTCAAAAAATTACCCCTAGATAGCTATCGGCCTATGTTAAATATCGAGCTACTAGGAGGAGAAGGGGTTCCATTCTTTTTCATTTTATCGTGTTCCATAGCTGAGCAGAACATCTGAGAGTGGTATTATGTGAGCATAACATAGGAGGAGATATTTTGTAGTAGCCATACAGGCCACAGGTCAAAGGCAACTCCATGGAGACTATCTCCTTCTTTGTACTTGCATCATTTCTATACCAGAGAAAACATAGCAGAGCAACCTCACCTTCTAGCTCAATTTTCTCCTATATTGGGTTTATTGGGTCATATATTGTGTTAATTTGTGGATGGAGTGATTGTATTTTACTATTCTCTATTTTTTTCATTTTATATATTTCATGCATAAGCAGAAAATCAATAACTAAATATTCTAGAAATCTAAAGGAATTTAACCTTCATAGGTAGATTTTGATTTTATTTATCAAATATGTTGTGACGAACTGTTCTATTGGAATATCCACAACAGTTTACAGATCATATTGGTATCAGAGAAGGTTTTTCTTTTGGGTATTTGTGGAAAATTGCAATATCTGAGAATCGGCTTAAAGAGAAGTCGTAGAAACCCTAGCCATGGCAAATGAGTTTGTTCATAATAACCCTCAAGATCTAGCAGAAGAGAGATTTGAGTGGTTGGAAGTGCAAGTTATCGATATCAATCGCAGTATGAACCTCCTTGTGTTGGCTCTAGCAAGCAATCTTGGACCATTTGGAGATGATGGAGGCTCTAACTTAGAGAACAGATCGGAGGGGAAATCAGAAGATCATGAAGACTCAGGAAAGGAGTCATGGAAAGAATCTGAGAAAGAGAAATCAATTTTGAGTGTCGTTAACCCTTCACGGTCCATATTCAAGATGGAAGCGAAAGGGGACATAAAGCCATACCAAGGTGAAATCGATGCATCAAAACTAAATTATTGGTTGCAACAACTAGAAGTTTATTTTAGCATTCACCATATAGATGACGGGAAGAATATTTCATTTTCTAGATTGAAGTTAGAGGACCATGCTTTAACCCAGTAGGAAAACTACATGGAAACACTTAGGCTAGAGGGTGATCCACCAGTAACTAGGTGGGATGACTTCAAAACCCTCATCAAGGCCCAATTCTAGAGTACCAATGGATCCGTTGGAACTACTTTAGGCAAAGGCAAGGGCAGAGTGTACAGGAGTACACCACTGAGTTTAGAAAAATGGCCATCATGATGGGTATCTCTCCCAAGAACCCAGGTGTACTCCTCAAGTATATGGGGTGGTTACACAATCATCTACGAAAGCAGGTGATGCTCTTCAATCCAAGGACAATGGATGAGGCGTGTGTACATGATCTGGATTATTTTGAGAATGAAATGAAGGAAGAAATATAATAAGTAAATACACAGACATATTGCCAAAAACACAAAGATACAGTAATGCACAGTTTTTATTAATGACAAAAATGTACATAAACTATAAAAATAGATTGAATGAACTCGTTAAAATGGTGGAAGCTTATCTTTGATAAGAGATGTGATGGCTACGCTCATTCGCAAAAAGATGATGTTTACAATGAGGTTCCAAAGGCCTTTTTAACATAAATAAAATCCAAAACCCTAACCCTAGAATATGAAACGCCAAAAGGCTTGCGGGCCCCAATGGGGGGTAGTTGATACGTCAACTTTCCAAGGGCGTAACTTTTTAATACAATCTCCATGTGGGGTGCACGATAGCTCATTGGAAAGGTATATCCGAGGAATACACATGTTTCTATCACACTTTGGATAAGTATTATAGTGTGACTGTGCCACGCCCAAAAAATGTTGTTCATGGCCTCAAAATGGTCCCAGAAGTTTAGGACCCGAAAAAACACCAAGGTGGAAACCCTTATTTTGAGCCAGTGGAATAGGTGGGTGACCACTGATTTCCACCTGGATCATTCTTCCCCCCTTAGGAAGCAATGGTCCCCATTGCATCAAGTTCTCATGGAATATGGGAAATCTTTTGTCGAATCTAAACCTTAGTGAATTGTTTGCCTTACTGAAGAAGTTGTCATGCTTAGCTTGTTGAAGGTTATTATGAACCTGTTGTTGGACGGGTTGGATCCATTCAACTGATCTAGTTGCATGATTTTCCCAAGTGTAGGAGGACTCTTTCAGTGAAGAGGCAATATAAGGAGGATGAAGGGCTCTGTTGTAACTTTGTTGGATTGGGTAGTGTGGAGGCACCCTTGTAGGTGATGCAACAATATTTTTTTTCTCTTCTACAATCTACCTCTATTGGATAGAAGGGTCTTGGACCGAGGCAATAGTGGTTGTAGTGTCCTTTTGTTCACCTTCTACCCAGATTGTGAAGAGACTAAATTTTGCGGTGTGAGAGATTACTTTGCGGCACTCTTTTGTCAAGACAGTAGTCGGGACTACCTCGAGTATCCTATAGAGATGACCCCCCAAAGTAATAATGATGCTATGGGGTCGAGACTCATAAACAACATAACGCTTCCACAAATATGGTTGGCCTAACAAAACATCACACAGTACCTCATCCTTGAAGGGCTTGATGTCGTTTGACAAGTGGTATTGTTGGTTGACACAAAGATCTCGTCCCTGGCGAAGCCATCCGATGTTGTATGGTTGTGGGTGTGTTGTTTTCGAAAAATCCAATTTCTTGATGACCTCTGCTAAGATGAAGTTATTATGGTTTCTACTATCAAAAATAAATGCAGTGGGGTATCCTTCACTGACATCTGTGAATGGAAAAGGTGTCCCGCCTCCTTAGGATCCTCTGGTTCTTTTGGTTAGATTGTTGTGGTTGTGATAGTAGCAGTAGGTTCTGCATCAATTATCTATCTCCTTTTACTATTGTCTGAATCAAAGTCTGAGTCGAGGCTCGGATTTGTTTCTTTGAGCTCGACCACCAATGACTTTTTTTAGCGACATTCATCGGAGTTGTGCCAAGGGATTTTGTGAAATTCGCACCACTTCACAGTGTCATTTTTTGTCTTCCTGTTACCCTTCTTTTCCTACGG
The DNA here is from genome assembly GCA_032191745.1 of Picea mariana. Lineage (NCBI taxonomy): Eukaryota > Viridiplantae > Streptophyta > Pinopsida > Pinales > Pinaceae > Picea > Picea mariana. The sequence continues at coordinate 72,437 of JASDQU010438842.1, read as the reverse complement.
CTTAGACGGGTGGTCTTGAGGTTGGTTGTTCTGTGAGTTAGGGTTGCATTTACCATACTTTGGTTGTTGTGGATTTGTAGACACGAACTCCCGCTTGTTCTATTGCTTAAATTTCTACTTGATTTTGAAAGCATATTGATAAGTGATTCCCAGTGATGAAATGTCCAGAAATTCCATTTCAGTTTGAATGTACCTATGTAGAGCCCCGCAGTATTTTAGAACTAGATGTCACTCAGAGTCTTTGATACCCAAGCACAAGGTATGGAAGGTATTTTTGAACCCCGAAATTGTGTATCCCCTCTCTTGATGTAGCATGGTCCATCTCATGTAATGGTCATCATAGTTTCCCACAGGGTAATATTGCTCCTTGATCGTATCCATAAAAAAATCTCAAGTCGGCTCAACCCTAAATATTCCAGACTCCTCTGTGGAATTTTTCTCCCATTAAGTTTCCCACCAATGTTTGACATGGGGGAGAGGCTTAAAGAGCGCAAAGGTGATATTTTCTCTGTCGAAAAAATTATGAACAAAGAAATAACCTTCTAGAAAATTTAACCACTTTTCCAAAGTATTTGCATCGATCTGACCTTCAAATACGAGAATATCAAAATTAACTTGTACCTTGAATGAGGAAGTGTCTCCAAAGTGACTACTTGACGAAGACACACCTACTATTGTCGTAAATCGTTGAAGGATTTGGGAAAAAATCTCCAACATCTCGTTCCTCTATTGCACAAGGGCTTCCGCGAGCAACAGCTTGATGGGATCTTCTACTCCCTCATCTCTCTTTTCTCCCACCATGGGAGGTCGCTTGGGTTGGAGAGAGAGGTTGTCCTCAAGATAAAATAGCTCGAGACCCAACTCTCTATACTCTGACCTCGTCAAGGACATGCACTAAGAAACGAAAAGGAGTAGTCTGCTCTAATACCACTGATCCAGATTATTTTGAGAACGAAATGAAGGAGGTGTTAGAATATTATGCATGTTTAACCATAAACAATGCTACACCATTGTTATCGAACCATAGGCACAAATCCACCGCTAAGCACCTTAACCTTTGATAGAAAGAATGATTATGGGAAGCCTCACTAGAACCAATAGATAAACCAGGGTAGCACACAAGATAGAGTACCAAAAGACTAAACAGGGAATTACTACACACATACAGCTACTACAGCTCCTCCTCAAAACTTGTGCATTGCTTTTGGATGATTGAGTGTGTATACAAATGAGATGGATCACCTCCTATTTATACTAATATGGCTAGGTGAACATGTGTCTCTTCAAGCAAGGTCGACCTGTCCTTTTCTACATATAATACTTTAATATTTCTTATTCTACTAATCCGACTTGTCTTCCAGGGTTTTCACACATATGTTTAGGTTTTATCTTGCTTCCAAAATATTCTATTCTAGTCAAAGGTTCATCCATGGAGGTGAATACCTCCTACAGCTACCAAAACATCAACACTCCCTCTTAGCTAGGGAGGTATTTAACCATGATGTTCCCTTCTGGTCTTCATAGCCTTGTTCGTTGTGCCATGATCCTTTCGTCATGGTTATGCAAACCATGCCACCTGTAGCATCATTACGTCAAACCATGCTACCGGTAGCATCATTACGTCAAAAATGGCTACACCCATGTGGACATGTCAATCTCTCCTAGGGGACACAGCCCACGAGAACACTAGAGCTACTCCTCATAGTGTGTGTCACCATCATCGTCATGGGCTACACCCGCATGAAGTGCTCACGCATGTCGTGAGCATCATCATTATCCATCCATCTCACATGGCATGGGAAAGACCTACATGGTATTGCAGATCGGTAGCATCACCAGAGCTACACATGCTATCTCATGATCACCCAAATCATATTACGAGCAACACCATCACAGCCATACAATTTCTCGACTATGCCGTGTACCAGACTATCTCACTGGTGTAGCAACAACTTGGCATACCAGACCATCTCACTGGAGTAGCCTACAGCTCAGCATAAAGCCTACAAATCGACACAAGGCCTACAACTCAATATGAAACCTACAACTTGACACAAAGGCCTACAACTCGGTACAAATGCCTACAAATCGACATGAAGCCTACAACTCGGCACAAAGGCCTGCAACTTGGTACAAAGGCCTACAACTCGGCATGAAGCCTACAACTCGACACAAAGGCCTACAACTCGGCATGAAGCCTACAAGATCCTTCTTTTCGAATTTTTCCATCAACTCCCTCTATCTGAGAGTATCCTCGAACCACGCTTCCATTTGTTGCATGCCCCTATGCATCCTGCAAAGTATCATGAAACCTTTATTCTTCCTAATCATTGACTCCCTCTAAATTTTGACTCCCTCTGAGTCCTTTCAAGTCTTGATTTTTGTGGTAATCTTCCTGGAATATGTAGGAAATAGGAATAACAAGAGAAAAAGTATTTCCAATATAATAGCATTTTATATAAGAACATATAAATTTCATGGTAATTCATTATAGCATTACCAAGATGTCCTGCCTGAGAACAAGAACAATGTAATATACCAAATATAAAAAGTATGCAGAACAGGAATAAAATGCTAGAAATGGCAGAATAATAGTAATATAACCAGCATAATCTCCACAATAACACATAAATGATATAAGAACAACAACAGAAATAGCACTTTGATTCAGAAAGCAATGTTCACGAGCCCCTTCAAGGGGGCAACCTCCAGTCGAGCAGCGCTTTGTTACAATAATCTCCCCACTAGAGTTTTCATACCCTCGACCCTTATTTATACTAACTATGTCTATCAAGAGAAGCATCTAGAGGAAGATCCTTCTAGAAGCTGAAGCTTCTATTAGGTCTTCTTACATTCGCCTTATTCTATTTTATTGAAAGGCCTTATTAATATTGACCTTTATTACATCCGAATATATCAATCTACCTATGTGCGAGTTAGGACCCTAACATGTCTGCCCCCTTAAAAAAAACCTTGTCCTCAAGGCTTGAGATGTGAAAACTGCTGCAAAATGGTAGTTGGTTCCCAAGTGGCATCTGTTGGAGTTGTATCTTTCCACTGGACTAGCACTTCTTTGATGGTTCACTGACACAGGCAACACTCACGCTGGTCCAAATCTGCTTTTGGCTGTAGCCAAATGGATCCTTCTTCAGCTAACTCGGGAAGGTTGGTTTGAATTTGGCACCTAGTTCCAATCACCTTCTTTAAGCATGAAACATGAAAAACAGGATGTAGCTTTGACTGACTGGGCAAAGTTAACTGATAGGTGACTTGTAACACATGCTTGAGAACTGTATAAGAACCATAAAATTTGGGCGCTAGCTTCTGACACTGCTCGGCCTTGAGGGAAGTTTGCTTGTATGGTTGCAGTCGTAGAAACACCTAATCCCCTTCTGTAAATTGACATTTAGAGCAACCTTGATATGCTTGTTGCTTCATGTGATTTTGTGCCATGACCAAGTTCTCTTTAAGGGTATGAAAAATATTTTCTCGAACTGTAAGTGTTTGGTCAGCCGCCTGGACCTTCAAGGTACCCGGTAAGTATGAGAGAACTGAAGGGGGCTTCTGTTCATGTACCGCTTCAAAAGGAGTCATGCGTGTAGCTGTATCGTAGGAAGTGTTGTACCACCATTCAACTAGGGGTAACCATTGAGCCCAATGATTTTTCTTTTCAGAGGCAAAACACCTTAGATATGTTTCCAAACACTTGTTGACAACTTCCGTTTGACCATCAGTCTGGGGATGATAAGCTATGCTTAGATGCAATTGGGTGCCCTGTAGCTTAAACAGTTCTTGCCAAAAATTGCTTGTGAAAGTTGGGTCACGATCAGAAACAATAGAGTGTGGCATGCCATGAAGCTTGAAGACCTGGTCCATGAAAATTTGAGCCACCGTGGATGCAGTAAATGGGTGTTGAAGAGCGCAGAAATGAGCATACTTGGAAAGGCGATCCACAACCACCATTATGACAGATTTATTTCTCGATTTGGGTAAGCTGGTAATAAATTCCATAGAGATATCCTTCAAAATAGCAGGTGGAATCGGAAGCGGTTGTAGTGTGCCCGGAGATTTGACTTTTTCTCCCTTGTTGCATTGACACCCCTCACATTCAACGACAAAAGTATGGATGTCTTGTTTCATACCATCCCAGAAGAAAGAATGTGTGACCCTGTCATAGGTTTTGGTGAACCCGGAGTGCCCCACTGTGGGTGTAGCATGAAGCTCAGAAACTACCGTGGATTTAAGCTTTGATTGTTTACTTAAATACAAACGGCCTTTGTATCAAATCTCATCCTGGAGCCAAGAGTACCTTGGGGGAGTTGGAGCATTGGTCTGCAATTGCTGGATCAGATGCAAACTTTTGGGATCTTATAACCATTCATGGCGCACAGCATGGAGCCAATCTGGTACAATGAAGGAAAGAGAAAAAAGGGATCCTTCTTCTTCATATTTTCGGGACAGTGCATCCACCACCACATTGTCTTTGCCCTTCTTGTAAATGATCTCATAATCATATCCAAAGAGCTTAGTCACCCATATTTGTTGCTCCGGGGAGGAAATGCGTTGTTCCACAAAGTACTTGAGGCTTTGATGGTCTGTCTTAATTTGGAAACGTTGCCCCAAGAGATAAGGGTGCCATAGATCAACGGCATGCACAATAGCCAACATTTCCTTTTCATAGATGGGTTTGCCCAGATTCCTTTCAAATAGTTTCCTGCTGGTGAAGGCCAAAGGCCGACCCTCTTGCATAAGGACAACATTGATTCCTTTCCCTGAGGCATCACATTCCAACACAAAGGTCTTTGTGAAATCAGGAAGGGCTAGGACCAGAGTGGTGCACATGGTCATATTCAAGGTTTGAAAAGCTTGAGCAGTGGCTGGAGTCCAAGTGAAAGAGTTCTTTTTGAGGAGAGACCTGAGAGGTGCTGTGATCTTGCCATAATTCTTAACAAACTTGCGATAATACCCTGTTAAGCCCAGAAATCCACACAAGCTTTTGAGAGTCTTTGGGTGCGGACAATCTTGCTTAGCTTCAATCTTTTTCGGATCCACCCTGATGCCATTCTTGCCAACCAAATGACCCAAGTATTCTACTTTTGAGGCACCAAAAGCACATTTAGAATGTTTCAAGAAACGTTTGTGCTGAGAGAGTAGATGGAGAACTCGATCCACATGAGTACGATGGTCTATCCAAGTTTTGCTATAGATTAGGATATCATCAAAGAAAACTAATACAAAATGATGGAGAAAAGGACGAAAGACATGATTCATGAGGCTTTGGAAGGTGGAGGGGGCATTACACAAGCCAAAGGGCATGACCAAAAGCTCATAGTGACCTTCATGAGTTTGAAAGGTCGTCTTGGGAATGTCTGCCTCTTTCATACATATCCGGTGATAGCCCGAGCGAAGATCAAGTTTAGTAAAGAATTGGGCACCACTCAATTCATCCAGGAGGTCATCAATGACAGGAATGGGAAATTTGTCTTTAATGGTCAGTTTGTTGAGGGCACGGAAGTCAGGACACATTCTCCAAGAACCTTCTTTCTTCATGACCATGACTACAGGAGAAGAGTAAGGGCTCGTACTGGGGCATATAATGCCTCCAGTAAGGAGTTCCTGGACCATTTTCTCAATTTCATTTTTTTGTGAAAAGGGGTGGCGATACGAACGGATATTGGGAGGAAGGATTCCGAGTACAAGGGGAATGGAATGATCATGAACACTGCAGGAAGGAGGGAGTCCTTGGGGAGTGGAAAATACCATTTGGTGTTTAGAAAGGAGGGCTTGGAGGTCTTCCAGCACCAGGGGTGTCTCTGTTGCTTGTATGGCATGGAGTTGGGCAATGACACCAGAATGACCTTTTTTGAGCAGTTTTTCCATGCGATGGAAACTAATGACCTCAGGTGAACCAGCCGTGATGCCTTGGAATTTATATTGGTGGCCTTCCTGGTCGAATTACATGGTTAATGCCTTAAAATCCATGAGAATGGGACCCAAAGTCCTTAGCCAGTCTGCACCCAACACAATGTCACAACCGCCCATGTCGATAGCAAACATATGGGATTTTAGGTGGTAGTCACTGATTTGGAGATGCACATTTTCACAGCACCCTCCACATTTCATGGAACCACCATTGGCAATCATGATTTGGAAATTGTTGATGGCATGGATGTAGCAATGAGTTTCTTGGTAAATGCGACGATGAATAAAATTATGGGTGCTTCCACTATCAACCAGAATGATGACCTTTCGATGCTTGATGTAACCGATTAACTTAAGGGTTTGGGGGGCGGAGAAGCCAGTGAGAGAATTGAGGGAAATGATCGGTTCCACTTCATGAGGGTCTGAGGGAGGGGTTATGTCAGTGATTTCAGGTGACTCAGGCACAAGGGGAGTTTCAACATCCTCTTCCGAAATATCCTCAGAGATGGCCATAAAATGTTTTTTTCCTTACACTTGTGGCCCAGGAAATATTTGTCATCACAATTATAACAAAGGCCTTTGAGTTGGTATTCAATTATTTCAGCCCTGGTCAATTTTTGGATCTTTAATGGGGTGGAGGGAGTAGTGGGATTTACGGGTTTAGGGCGAGGGATAAAGGAGGGTTTACGATTTTGAGAGGATACAACCTGTTGTGCTTCTTTAGCTTTTTTAGTAGCCTCCACCCAACCGAAGGTCGAGCCATGAGGACATGGGCCTGAATCTCCTCCTTGAGGCCACTGATAAAACACTCTCGAAAGAAAGCATCAATCATGCCCTCTATTCTAAAAGCCAGGCGCTCAAAGGCAGCTATGAAGTCTTCTACTGTTCCTGATTGTTTCAACTTTGTCAAACGGTCCAAATGGTTGGTTTCAGTATCAAAGCATTCATAAATCTCAGTCACAAATTGCGTCCAAGCAATATACCCTTGACGGGAAGTTTTTCTCCATTGCCACCATTGCCAACGTTCTTGATCTAGATGGAGAACACCATACCAGAGTTTGGCCAAGTCATCTGTAATGTCGTATAAAGAGAAATAATGTTCCATTTGGGTGACCCAACCAGTGGGGTCTGAGCCATCAAATTTGGTCACATCCACCCGCGGAAGGCATAGGTCACGTTGAAAGTG
>JASDQU010438842.1:47087-65227 GCA_032191745.1 Picea mariana | reverse complement strand
TTGTATTGATGGATGAATCGATGGAGGCAATAGTAGCACTGAGTTGTTTCACTTCTTTTTGGGTCTCGAGGAAACTAGATTGCAAGGTGTTGAAGCGAGCTTCCAGGTCTTGGCTACGAGTATGGGCCATGAGGATGGGTGAACTAAAAAGGGGCGGGCGGGGTCAAAAATTTTGCTGAAAAATGATATGGATGAATGTGATAAGGGCGAAGAGATGAATCCAATGGAATAGGTCTCAAAAAATGGCGAAAAAATTTTCAAACAATTTTTTTTTTTTTTTTACACCTGCAGAGTTATACTCTGGTCTGAAGAATACTGCAGTGATGAAATCCCCAAATGCTTAACAAAAAAGAAATATGTATTTACTTGGCAACCTGAACACAGTTGCATGGCAATAGATCTTGTTTGTTGTAATTTGTTTATGTTTCTGTCCCCCAAATGTTAGGTATTCAAGGGTTCTACAGACAAGGGTTTTCCCTGTGCTATAGCTCTCTGATATACATGCGGGGTCCAACAGTAGTACTCGGCCCAATATCTCAGGGCACTAACTAAGGAGGATAGACCATACCCTTAGTCATACTACCCGACTACCCAGGTACTAGAGAGTATCTTCCCGAGTGTTGTTCTCGGTGGCACTATAGCAGTCAAGCGGCCGATCAGTTTATCTAAAGAGGGCTTCAGGAAATCTAGGTCGATCCGTACACAGGTGTTGTCTGATGCACTACCACTCGAAGGGGTACCAACAGGGGTTACAAGGGTGGCCAACAGATGTGCGCTTAAGAACCACTTGTATTTCCCGCGTGTATGAATCCCTCAACCGCGGGTTTATGCGCGTAATGACAGATCTCTATGGCTTAAAGACGTTGGAATACGTCTCTACCCTGGAAAAAAAATTCCCACAATTTCTGCCAAGGAAAGTGCTCTGATACCACTTGTAATATACCAGATATAAAAAGTATGCATAACAGAAATAAAATGCTAGAAATGGCAGAATAACAGTAATATAACCAACATAATCTCCACAATAACACATAAATGATATAAGAACAACAACAGAAATAGCACTTTGACTCAGAAAGAAATGTTCACGGGCCTCTTCAAGGGGGAAACCTCCAGTCGAGCAATGCTCTGTTACAATAATCTCCCCGCTAGGGTTTTCATACCCTCGGCCCTTATTTATACTAACTATGTCTATCAAGAGAAGCATCTAGAAGAAGATCCTTCTAGAAGCAGAAGCTTCTATTAGGTCTTCTTACATCCGCCTTATTCTATTTTATTGAAAGGCCTTATTAATATTAACCTTTATTACATCAGAATATATTGATCTACCTATGTGCGGGTTAGGACCCTAACAAAAAAGAAATATCTCCTAGAGGAGATGTTAGTTCATATTGCAATTAAGTACAATAACCATTTATATTAATAGTACAAGCTACTAAGTATTCATTTGTTCTTGGCATTAATAAAATCTAAAGGATTGCAATACTTAAGAAACAATAAAAATATCAAACCTGATATGCAAACCTGGAGTCTCGCTATTGTTCTCCTTGAGTTGCTTGACAAGTATTCTTTCCAACCTGAAGAGTGCATTCTTCCTATGAATGTATTAGATCTGAGATCTTTATGGCTCTACGATTGCTTCTTGGACAAAGATCCCTTCTCTTTCCAGAGATTTAGATCAGCAGTAGTTGCTTTTTATTGTTTCTCCTACTCTAGGTTCATGTTCTAGGAAGCTCCAAAAATCAAACTCTTCATCCTTTGACACTTGCTCTTCAGTCTGTAGTTCCATAATTTTTCCCTTTGTTCTTTGCAAAGATAATGTCATTCCTTGTCTTCCATGCTCTACCAAGAGACCATGCTTATGTTGAGTCACTCTTATTTCATGGAGGAATTCATGATTGTCTTTGACTTTGAACTTGACCATTCTTTTGACTTTGACTAGTCAAACCTTGACTTTGACCAAACAAACTTTGAATTTGACCACTCAAACATTGATTTTGACCAGTCAAATGTTAACTTTGACCCAAAAATTCAACTTTGACATTTTTTATGGCTAAGGGCACCAGGAGATACGCTGGGTTATGGCACACTAGGATATCCAATAATTATGCCAAACACTTCACTTAAAGTGCCCGGACAATCCGGTTAGGGCTTGTTGTTGCTGCAAGATCAGAAACCCTAGCTACAACTGCAATTGTGTTACAACGAGATTGATAGAGAGCTGCGGATCTACCTTCCAGTGGTTATATTGTTTCGAAGGTGGTGTGGGCCCATATCCTACTTGAATATTTTGCTCGTTTAACCATAAGCAATGATACACCATTGCTACCCAACCATAGGCACAAAGCCACCCCCGAGCACCTTAACCTTTGACAGAAAGAATGATTCTGGGAAGCCTCACTAGAACCAACAGATAAACCAAGGTAGTGCACCTTCTCCAGAGGTAGCGGACAAGATAGAGTACCAAAACACTTAACATGGAATTATTGCACACATGTAGTTGCTACAGCTCCTCCTCAACACTTGAGGAATGCTTCTGGATGATTGAGTGTGTATACAAATGAGTCGGAGTGCCTCCTATTTATACTAATCTATCTAGGTGAACAAGTGTCTCTTCAAGTAGGGTCGACCTATCCTTTTATGCGTATAATACTTCAATATTACTTATTTTGCTGAGCCAACTTGCCTTGCAGTGTTTCCACACATTTGTTTAGGTCTCTTGCTTCTGGAATATTCTATTCTAGTCAAAGGTTTATCCATGGAGGTTAATACCTCCCGCAGCTACCAAAACATCAATAGGCGGAAATATAATAAGTAAATACACATATATATTGATAGAAACACAGATATATAGTAATGAACAATTTTTATTAATGACATAAATGTACAGAAACTGTAAAAATACAGAGTGAATGAACTCACTAGAATGGTGGCAGCTTATCTCTAAGAAGAGATGTGATGGCTACACTCATTCGCAAGAAGATGATATTTACAATGAGGCTCCAAAGGCCTTTTTAACATAAAGAAAATCCAAAACCCTAACCCCGAAAGATGAAACGCCAAAAGTTTTGCGAGCCCCAATGGGGGGTAGTTGATACGTCAACTTCCCAAGGGTGTAACTTTCACATACGATATTCGTATGGGGTGCACGATAGCTCGTTGAAAAGGTATCTCTGAGGACTACACATGTTTCCATCACATTGTGGCTAAAGCCTACAATGTGATTGTGCCACGCCCAAAAAACGTTTTTTAGGGCCTCAAAACAACCCCAAAAGTTTAGGACCCGGGAAACTATAGAAAAATTGCCTAGGTGAAAACCCCTGTTTTGAGCCAATGGAATAGGTGGGTGGCCACCAATTTCTGTCTGGATCAGTACATGCACAATACCTGGAAAACAAAGGCCAAAAGAAGGTGTATCCAAGTGGTTTGAAGCAGAAAGAGCACCAAGAAGCTTCCAAGGAGGGGAAGAAGAAGTGGAAAGGGGAAAAATATAAGAAGACAATAGCCATTGCACATCAGAGTAAAGATTCGAGCAATCATTGTAACAATGATATCCACACTAAGGAAAAGTGTTGGAAACTACATCTAGAGCTAAACTCGAAAAACTACAAGAAGGACGAAAAGAAAAATAACCTTCTAGCCACATATTCGAGCAATCAAGTTGAAAGTAGCTCAGATGTGGATGAAAAGATTGTATGCACATCTATGCAGAAGGAGGTGAATCTGAGTAGCCTTCGTCACCAAGAAGAGAAGGAGTTGACCAATCTCTTCCACATCAAGATTCGGGTCAAGAAGACCAAGATAGATCCTTTGTTCGACTCTAGTTCACAGTCTAATCCTATAGCAGTGGACAACAAGTTTTGTTTGAAGGTTCATGATCATCCCAGCCCCTATCCATTGGGTTGGGTAAACAAAGATGCAAAGTTAAAGGTAATGAAACAGTGTAAGATTAAATTTGTTGTAACTGTTGATTTTATTGATGAAGTGGAATTGGATGCAGTACCCCTTGATGTATGTGGAGTAATGTGTGAAGCCCCTACATGTATATGAGGGATTCAATTTTCATGTGAAGAGCCAACCATTACTGACTCATCAAGGATGGGAAGTCCTACATCATTAACGCACATAAAGGCAAGTCAAATATCTCATTGGTAAGTGCCAACCAAACCAAGAAGTTTATTACGTTTAGTAAGAAATATGTTTTGTTTTTCTTAAGAGAAAATCGATCGGATGATGAGTCAATGAGAGTGAAGGCATCCCTGGAGGAGTGCACTAAAGAGAAAAAACATCAGTTGGAGGAGTTTCTACAGGAATATAGAGGAGTGTTCAAGGAGCCTAAAGGGATTCCACCCAAGAGGGATGTGGAGGACAAAATACAGTTATTGTCAGACTCCCCATTGTTGAATATTGAGCTATATAGACAATTTGTTTTAGAAGCGAATGAAGTGAAGAAGTAGTTGCAGTATTTGTTGGAGCAAGGTGTGATTCGACCAAGTACCTCACCTTGTGGGTCACCCATCATAATTGTTCCCAAGAACGATAGGACTTGGAGAATGTGTATCGATTACAGGGCATTGAACAAGATTACACTAAAGAATCAACACCCTCTTCCAAGGATCAATGATCTGTTGGACCAACAACAACATGTCAAGTACTTCACTAAGATGGATTTGAAATCAAGATATCACCAGGTATGAGTCAAAGAAAAAGATACCTAGAAAACTTCCTTCAAGACAAGGAAAGGTTTGTATGAGTGGTTAGTTATGCAATTCGGTTTATGCAATGCACCGGCTACATTTATGAGACTAATGAATGATGTTTTACGCTCTTATGTAGATTCATTTGTTATTTTCTATTTGGATGATATATTGGTTTATAATGCTTCATGGGAGGAGCACACATCACATCTTATGCAGGTGTTAGAGACTCTAAAGAAGCATCAGTTGTTGGCCAATCTCAAGAAATGTGAGTTTTCTCAGCAATCTTTGGTGTATTTGGGGTATGTGATCAATGGAGGGGAGATCAAGATAGATCCCACAAAGATGGAGGCCATCATGAAATGGCTAGTTCCTACAATGTCACTAAAGTTAATAGTTTTGTTGGGGCAGCACAATACTTGTGAAAGTTCATAGCTTCATTTACAGCGGTAGCTGCACCACTCCACGCCATAACAGCCATTGGTAAGAGTTTCCAGTGGGGAATGAATCAGCAGAATGAATTTGATGAGTTGAAAAGAAAGATCAGTCAAGCACCAATGCTCGCACTACCAAACTTGCAAAATCCCTTCGAAGTGGAGACGGATGCAAGTGATTATGCCATGGGAGTAGTATTGATGTAGGGAGGAATGCTTGTTTGCTATCATTCTGAAGTATTTCATGGGGCAGTTCTCAACTACCCTATTTACAACAATGAACTCTATCCCTTGGTACAATCTATCAAAAAGTGGAAGCACTATATGATGGGCAAGGAGATCATCATCCACATAGATCACCAGCCACTACAGTGTTTGCAGACCCAAAGTAAGCTACAACAAACCAGGCATTACAAGTGGATGTGGTTTTTACAAAATTTTCATCTAGTCATAAGTATAAGAAGGGTAGCATAAACAAGTTGGAAAAAATTATTTCACAGCCACCCACATCCAAGATTACAGCTTTGGGAACTCTGATGCACATGGAGCCTTTTACCCAAAGTAATCTACAACAAACCAGGCATTACAAGTGGATGGGGTTTTTACAACAATTTCATCTAGTCATCAAGTATAAGAAGGGTAGCATAAACAAGTTGGAAAACATGCTTTCATAGCCACCCACATCCAAGATTACATCTTTGGGAACTCTGATGCACATGGAGCCTTTTACCCATGATGCATACAAAGAGGCATACACAGAAGATGAGGACTTCAAGGAGGTGTTTTAGCATCTATAAGGCCAAATTCATATAGAAGAAAGTGATGGCAAGGTTGACTATCATTTCCAGAATGGTTTACTCTACAAGCTCAACAAGCTCTGTGTTCCTAAAGGTGAATGACTGTATCTTATCAGAGAGACTCACACCTCCAAGGTTGTACGACATTTTGGTGTTGGGAAGACGGTTGTCAACTTATAGAGGTATGTGTGTTGGCCCAAAATGCAAGAAAATGTAGCACGATATATTAGAGGATGTATACTTTGTTGTACCAGCAACAATAAGAAAGTTCTATATCATCCATTACATGTACCCATTCGACCTTGGGAAAGCATTTCCATGGATTTTATGGGATATTTACCAACCACGTGGAAGGGACGTGACTATTTTTTGTGGTATTTGATAGGTTTAGCAAAATGTGCAATATCATGCCTTGTAAAAAGACCATCAAGGGACAGGAAGCAGCAAACTAGTTCTTTGAACAGGTCTAGGTGCACTTTGGGATACCAAGGAGCATCATCTCAAATAGGGATACCATATTTCTTAGTGCATTTTTTACTACGTTGTGGGAGAATATGAACACTAAGTTGAATAGGTCTACAACATTCCATCCACAGAAAAATGGGCAAATAGAAGTAGTCAACAGGACTTTGGTGCGGCTTTTGAGGGGTTACAATTAGAAGCATCCAAAAACCTAGGATGAAAATTTGATCTATATACAACACTCTTACAACATATCAGTCTACACTTCTAGTAGTAAGTCACCTTTTGAAACTTGCTTTGGGTAGTTTCCACCTTTACCCTTGGATGTTGTAGATGGACAGCAAGGAGGAATCAAGGAGGACCTCACAGAAGATGCATTAAAAGAAGAAAAAATTGTTGAGAAGATCAGGAAAATTCGTTTGCAAATACAAGAGAAACTGAAGAGGTCACGGGAAAAGTACAATGCTAGACATGACCAACATAGAATAGAGAGAACATTTAGAGTGGAAGACAAAGTATGGTTACAACTGAATAAGGAAAGGCTACAGGGTCTTGGTAAGAAGATCAAGGCTATGTGGTATGGTCTTTTTGAGGTATTGGGAAAGGTGGGAGATAATGCCTACTGACTCGGTCTACCACCATGCATACGCATTTACTCAGTAATGAATGTGGAGAATCTCAAAATCTATGAGTCTTCCATGTTGGATCAAGAGGAGGAGTTGGTCCTACCTTACATAGAGGACTTAGCACCAGATGCTCGAGCAGAGTTAGCAAAGGACACGATTTTGCAAAAGCGGTCCAGAACTACAAGACAGGGGCAGCGTGACCTTTGGTAGATTGGGTTGAAAGGACAACTTCCAGGAAAATCAAAGTGGGAATCCAGGGAAAAGGTAGAGGAAAAATTTCCTCACCTTAGTCAATAGAGATTTTGGAGACCAAAATCCTCCCTAAATGGGGAGGTATAATCCTGATTGGATCATTATATTATTTTTCATCTATCTTGATGCTTTCATAGTGGAAAACATTGGAGGAATCGGCTTGCAGGGTCATTTTAGTGGCAGGTCCCAGTTTGGAAAATTAGGGTCCGGAACCTTGCGGAGCCATTTTGAGGCATTAAATGAAGTTTTGGGGGGTTATGGTGTCCAAAATTTGTACTCGCACCCTTGACGGTGTTCTACACTCTGATACCTTTCCAACAATGGAAACCATTCGTCAACTGGAGTTTGTATGCAAAAGTTATGCATCGGACAAGTTGACCTATCATGTTTACCACCATGGTAAGAGAGGATGCCACTTCGGCCCCCATTACTCATGCATATGGAGATAGCCACGTGAGGAATTTCAAGGAGATTCTAGAAGGTTCAAAACTCTACCACAATTGAGGGTTGAGGAAGTCAAAAACCTACCCCTAGATGACTATCAGGCTATGTTAAATACCATGCCACAAGGAGAAGGGGTTCCATTCTTTTGCATTGTATCTTGTTCCACGGCTGAGAAAAACAACTAAGAGTGGTATCATGTGAGCATAACAGAGGAGAGATTATGTAATAGCCATACAGGCCACGGGTCAAAGGCAACTCCATGGAGAGTGCATATTTCTTTGCACTTGCATCATTTCTATACCAGAGAAAAGAGAGCAAGGCAACCTCACCTTCTAGCTCGTTTTTCTCTCGTATTGGGTTTCCCAAGTCATATATTGTGTTAATTTGTGGATGGTGTGATTGTATTTTACTGTTCTTTATTTTCTGCATTTTATCTATTTCATGCATAAGCACAAAATCAATAACTAAATATTATGGAAATCTAAAGGAAATTAACCTTCATAGGTAGATTTCGGTTTTATTTATCAGATCTGTTGTGACAAATTGTTCCAATGGAATATCCACATCAATTTATAGATCATTGATAGCATGAGGACATGATTCATTTTCTAAGGAGGGGAAACTAATGCATGAGCATCACCAGCAAAATGTAGATAACAATTGGCGATTAATCATGCAGATGAGGATTATAGTGGAGAAACAATGAAATCTAGCAATATTTAGTTGGCCATGGAAACGATATTAGACAGATGGGGACATTTATGTAGAAAAGGCCATGAGGACACATGAAGACGAGGTTATGATGGAAAAGTGCTCTGTGAACAAATAAAATATTAGTTGAGCATGCATATAGATGAGGAATATGAACCAATAAGGGTAGAACCATTATAATGTCAGAACCCAACTATGAAATGAAGCTAAGTGCATCGAACAATTATCCATTTGAATAAAACAAGCCAAAAGAATCCCTCATGAGTGCATACATAGGGAACAAGGAAGCAAAAGAGTTGCAACAATTATGTGAAGAGATTAACAAACCTTGAAGCTTAGGAAGGTGGAAACATCACAACTAGAGCAGGGATCACAAATAGAATGCATGAAGTGATGGGGTCATTAGGAGAAGCTTGGAAGGACCTTGGAGTTGTGATTAGATTACCATGGCCTTCGGCCTAGTAGCAAAGCAATTGTGGATAGTATGTTGGTCGTGAGTCATACAATAAGTGTAGAGAGTAGAAGGAACACCTATCACATAATTGCAATTTGTATTATGCACAAATAATATTGGTAAACTATTTCCTTATGACTATGTGTGAGTTAGAGAGATGACCAAGTGAAGGGACGGTGTGTTGTTAATTGCATCTTCATGAGACATTCTCTAGATCGTTCTCCTCTGGACTAAGTTGAGACGTTTATGAGAGAGCCCATGTGATGGGTGTGTCATACTCCTCTGGACTGAGTTCAGATGACGTGTGATCTCTTGTCGTGCTCCTCTGGACTAAGTTGAGACGACTTGAGATGGCCTCTTGTCTAACTCCTATGGACTTAGTTGAGTCGACATGAGATGGCTCTCCAGATGGTACTCCTATGGACTTAGTTGAGTCGACATGAGATGGCTCTCTAGATGGTACCCGTATGGACTTAGTTGAGTTAATATGTTGAGAGTGACGTCCCTGTGGTTGAGCACAAGTGGACGTGTCCCTAGTGGCTAAGCACTAGAGGATGCGTGGATCCCTTGCTATATTGTCTGAGAGTAAAATTTGTTGTAACCCTAATTTGTGTTGTAAAGGGTACAAGTCGGCCCCACCATGTAAAAGATCATTAATATTGTGTAATGATTAATTATATTATTCAGTTGAAGAGGTCGGCCCTATTGTGCCAATAGACACATCATTTTGATGTCTTAGGTCTTGTATAAATAGGAGTAGATCCCCATTGTGGATCTAACTCACTCAGATACTTGTAACATTCTCTCAAGACAAGTTGTACAGCTGAAGTGTGCACTTATCTTAGGCGCAAGTTTATAGGTCATAGAGCACTCTCTTGTGTGCTCTAGGGTTTATGGTGTGGGGGATGTTCTCTTGACTCTATAGCAAAGGATTGTTGGGTTTTTCCCTTGATTGAGAAGGGTTTTCCCAGGATAAACTCTTATGTTCTTGTGCATGGTTATTCTTCTTGTGATCTTGGTTATTGCAACACTTGTGTATGGTATTGTTGCATTGTTTATTGTTCAAGTACATGCTAAATTGAAATAAACCACATGTGCATGAGCTAAGCATTAAAATTCAACAATGTGTGCACATTGATATCCACATGCATATGAGTAAACTATCAAGTTGTTGTTGTTGTTGTTGTTGTTTCTTAATGTTGAAAATGCAATTGTAGTTCTATCCATTGTTATATATTCATAATGTTGTGTATTATTGATGACATACAATAAATATATGCTTCATTGTTTGTGAGTGAAGGGCAAGGGGTCAATTGCTCTACATCATAACTATTCAAACTTACAAATACCACGTTGACTATGCACATTAGCTATCATCCATGGAGATATGTTCAAACCGAGGGAATCAAAAACTGTTTTGAGAGATATTTGAGAAGCTATGTGTCTAATCTACAAGCTTCTTGACCAAAGTGGATACATATGGTTGAGAATTGGTACAACATAAATTACCATACTTCCATACGTATATGTGACTTCAATGCCCTCTATGTGGATTGATCCTCTAAAACCAAGTTATTAATCCATTTAAGACACTCATGTACCCAATTTTCAAGATTTCCGAAATTCCTCAAAGCATAGACTCGGGGTTAATCTCAAAATTGCACAAGACGAAATGAAGGTCTAATAAGACAATGTCATGATGAAAGATAATTGGTCACTAGAGATTAGGTTTTCTTAAAACTAAAGCCATATCAATAGATGTCACTTAAAGAGAAGGGAAATGTAGTGTCCCCAAGGCCAAGCCCCGTTACAGATCATGATATATGCAATGAATTGTAAATGTGTTCTATAGGCTGGTGAGCCAAGTTTTGTATAAGCTGGAAGGCTTATGTGGTTGTTAGGCCAGGAAGACTAAGTGTTTGAAGGCCAGGAGCATGTTGTTGTACTTGTATGTATGCAGAATATTTAATAAAATATAAACACCACCAGGTGCAGACCGACCACGATGAATGAGTGAAGGGGGACTGAGCGTCCACAGAGTGGGCAAGGAACTAGGGGCTGGAAGGTGGGAAAGGGGCTGAGTGATGAGCCTAGGGGCTTAAACCTGAAAATAATATTTTAATATTGTTTCAAAAAGATATGTG
Source organism: Picea mariana (assembly GCA_032191745.1). Classification (NCBI taxonomy): domain Eukaryota; kingdom Viridiplantae; phylum Streptophyta; class Pinopsida; order Pinales; family Pinaceae; genus Picea; species Picea mariana. Next base: position 54,206 of record JASDQU010438842.1, on the reverse strand, counting down.
CATCATATGTTTTTATCCCAAGTCCTTTTGAAAGGACACGTGATTTCTCAAGTGGTGGGAGGAACGCGTGCTGGTGGAACGCATGCAGTTCCCAGGGTGACAAATGTCCACCCTGACGCATGCAAATAAAACGGGAAAGGAACAGCAGTGAGGGGGGCCTCTCTCACATTCCATTTTCGACCCGACTGCCCTGAGCAGGAGTCGTACGAGCCAGTCTGCAAGAGACCTCGAATATGTCTGTTACAGAGAGGAAACCTGGGTTGGGTGCTGAAGAATGCGTGTTTACCCTTGTTCAGAGCCATGAAGCCTGTCTGCGAGAGGAAACCAGTGTCTGCATTCCCTGAGCACAATGTCCATGTCAATTTCGGGGAAGAGTCTCTATTTTCCCAGGAAAAGTTGAGCGAGCTTGTGCGTGGAGCCCTGTTCTGAAATCTTGACCGAGAGAACATCCTGTGACTACTAAACTAGTTCTTGGGAAGTCTGTGTCCATTTTCCATGTGTTTGTTGTGGCGCGTAGTTCTAGACTGCGTGAGGCTTGTTGGCCTGTGAGCGACTCCCTCCAAGTGAGAGAGTGCACAGAGGAAGGAGAGAGCTCTTGGAAGGAACCTTGTAGCTGCCACAGAACCCGGAGACTTCCAGTCCGGTCTGTTCCTGTAACCCAAGGTAAGGGAGACTGGCAGCCAAAGGACTGTCCAGGTGACAGAGAAGGTGCACTCTCCTGGGGTGGAACAGGCATGTGGGGAATGAGGGTCTGTGGGCAGTGAGCATGGGAGATTCCTGGAGAGCGTTCTTCCTGGTGGTTGTGTGTGACTGAATTCCCTGTAACCTCAGCCTAAGTCTGGATTCCTTGCCCTGGGGTGGAGCTCAGTCCCAGCTCGGGGGTGACCCACTGTTGAGTTGAGGAGCAGTGCGGTCTACGGCTGGGAGATTCGTGGAAGGCCTGCATTTGGTTGGTGGATTCCACCATTGATAAAGATAAGTATCTGAATTATGCTTTGATCATGTTCTACATGACTGAGCTGTTTATGTATCATGTTTTCTGCTGTGTATATGAATTAATATGATAAAGCTAAATGCTTGTTGAATATAGCAGTAATTCATATGTTTTACTCTGAGTTAAATGTATTATTTTGCTTGAATGCATGTGGTTATATAATTTCAGTATGAGTTATGTAAAAGTCCGTGTACAGATTGGTTAGAAGAGGTTTGAAAGCCTCGGTAGTGAAAAAGGTACACTACAAAATGGTATCAGAGCCAAGGTTTCGACACTGAGCCTAGATGGGCCAGTGGAGCGGTCTTTGGACTGAGAAGGCGAGGGGAAATTGAGTCGAGAGGACCAATTTCGGACCCTGGTTTGCTCCGAAGCGTCAAGGAAACACTTGACGAGTTTTTATTAAGAACTCAGGAAGTATAGCGGTGCTATGAAACCGCAGGTTGGTGTGGTCTATGGCCACGAGAAGACAGGTCTCTACACCAATGGTGTTAGAACCTTAGGATCTGTTCGGGAGGGAGGGTGAGCCCTCGTGACCGTCAGATCTGGAAAAATGTGCATAAGGATTAAAATTCCTTTGGAAATGGCACAGGAGTGTGGAAATCGCGATACGCGAAATCCCGAGTTAGTTAGAAACCGTTTGAGCCGTCAGATCTCGGTCGGAAAACCCAACAGCCGTTGGATCTGTCGGGAGGTGTCTGAAGGTTAAACCTCATAAACTAGGGGCAAAATCTCTGAAATAGATCTAAAACGTCCGAAAGACGGAGGACACGTGTCGTGAGATTTCCCATTTCGGGAAATCGGGAATCGCAATATCGGGAGTCACGATGTCAGGAGGTCGGGAATTTTCATAGTAAAAGTCCCGACAATGACCTGATTCGTCCGTCTGAGGAAGGACGCGCGTCGCGCGATCGTCCAATTCGGAGATCCGGACACCCGGACTCACATAGGTGAGCGTTTTTTATCTTGCACCGGGGGAAATCCCGAGATTTGATCCGAGCCGTCCAACAGTTGAGACATGTGGTGGAGATCGAGCGACCCGTCGGTATACAGGCTACCAGGGTTTTGAGTTGACAAAGGATTTTGTCTTCGGGGAATCAAAAGTCCCGAAGTACCGAGATTGAATCGGGATCGTCCATTCGTTGTGGACGCATGGCAGTAATCCAGGCAATCGGGGAAAGTCCCGATAGAAGAGTCATCCATCGAAAATCGAGGTTCGGGGAATCACGAACCCTGAGGACGTTTGTGTTTCGGCTTTAGAAAGTCTGAAACCCCGATAGGAGGTACGACTGTGGTCGCGTAAGGGGAGGTGAACCACGCGGACACATGGCGAAGTACCACGTGCCAGTGGGATGTAAAGAGAAGCGAGAGAGGTGGGACCCGATGACGTCGTTGAAAGTGACGTGGACCCTCATGAACATACCACATGCCACGGTGGTGAAGGGCGACAGCTGTGCTGTGGGCCCAGAGGATAAAGTAATTCACGATTTCGTGGATTCGCGAGATAAGTGCATGGGAGCTTGACATTGAAACTCGCGAAGTCGCGAAGTAGCGAGAACGAGAGGAGAAAAGTCAACATCGCTTCTCGGGGTTTCGTGAAAGGGAGGTGCCAGGGTTGGATGCCACAACTCACGAAGGTGCGAGTAGCGAAGAGTGCTAACACTTAGACTTAGAGCTAGACTACGGTCATGCGTAGCAGACCCTAGCGAGGAGAGAGCCATACCCTTGTCGCATCTCGGGTATCGGCGTTTAGAGGAATGAGTCGAAGGTTTTCAACTCACGAACTCGCGAGATCGCGAGTTGCGAAAAGGGTGACTTGGATTTCGTATTTTTTTTTAACTGTCGGATCTTCGTGGACCGAGATTCCGAAGTTCCGAAGTCCCAGAAAAGTACAGAGCTCAGGCAATTCGTTAAATTGAAACACTTTATTAAACATCAATGGTTATGAAATATGACGAATTTTCAAGAGACGAAGGCTCGACAAATTCGAGTCGTCTGCGTATTAGATTACAGAGGACTGACGAGTGCCAGAACTGTTTGGAAATTGCCTCAAATGCAAAGAAATGGAAGAAATACATAATACTTCCAGTTCAAGAAACTTATTTAAAAACGAAATGTCTTTTATTTTGTTTGAACTGGCTTGTAAATATTGTGGATTGTTCGCGAAGGTTTAATGGCCTGACAAATTTCAAATTTAATTGCATAGAGTGCGTGTGCAGAGTTCAACGAAGGCCAGAAACCCAGTTAACCAACGTCGAGTATGGAGTGGGGAAAAGTGCAGTTTACCCCTGAAATAGAAGATGAACAGGAAGGAAAGGATGTTAACCTGGGAGTTGAAGGATCGAACTCTAATGGACATGGAAAAGAAATGGATAAGGAAGAACATATGATGCAACTCATCGAAAGATTGCAGAAAGATGCCCAGGCTCGCCTAGCTGATAGCCGAAAGCTCATGAAAATCCGGGATCGGCAGGGTGAATTCAATTTAAAAATGTTGAAAAGCCTGGAAAGAATAGAGAAGAAACTTGAGAAGGGAAGAGACTCAGGTACAACAGAGAGTCGCAGAAATCATGGGAGAAGAAGTAGATCGAGGGGTGGTAACAGACATTACCGTCTCTCCCCGAAGCATTCTGGCAAGGAGACACACAGTAGTTCAAGCCCATCCCCTAATAGAAAACATCGAAAATCTGGAAAAGAGGAATTGAAAGGAGAGATGAATAAAATTAAACCTCCAACATTCGATGGAGAACATAAGAAGGAGGAAGATGCCGAGACATGGTTGTTGGGCATGAAGAAATACTTCCAACTGCAGAATTATTCTGCCCATGCAGAAGGAAGAATTGCAATGTACCCACTGAAAGGAAAAGCCTCCATGTGGTGGGATCAGCTTGTGCAGGTGTAGCACATCAGAGCGAAAGAGGTCACTTGGAAGGAATTTAAGAAGTATTTCGAGAAGAAATACTTGACTAAAAGATACTATGACAGAAAGATGAAGAAGTTCTTCGAACTCAAGTTGGGCAGTATGACCATTGATGAGTACGAACGAAGTTTTCTGGAACTACTGAAGTATGTTCCATTCATCAAAGACGAGGTTGTCAAAATTCAGAGGTATCTGAGTGGACTGCCACCTTCCATTGGTGACAAGATTCAATACGATGATCCTAAGACCATGGAAGAAACCATAAGAAGGGCGAAATGCCTATACGAACAACAAAGAGAAAAGCCTACCTTTCAGAGAATTGGGATAACCAGAAGAGGTTTAAGAAAGAACAGAGGCAGAAGGGACAGTCATCTTTTAAAGAGCCAAGGAAAGTTGAAGGGAGTGAATAGATGCCAAGGCCTCCACCCATGGAGTGTTGGGGCTGTAAAGGGAATCATAGGTACAGAGACTGCCCCCAAAGGAAAAACAAAGCAAGAACTGTCCATAGTGTTCAGCAACCTGAAACAGTGGAGGATATGGGCAGCAGAATGCCGAGGATCTACGCAGCCCTAGACAATAAGCAAGCGGAATTTCAATCGCACATGATTGAAGTGGAAGGTATGATCAACAACCGAACACTTGTTATTTTGATTGATTCAGGGGCTAGCCATAGTTATGTAGATCCTAGGGTGGTGGAAATTTTGCATCTAACGAAGAGCAAACATGAGAAGTCTTGGTTAGTGCAGTTAGCCACAGGGACCAAGAGGAAGGTCATTGAATTGGTTAAGTCCTGTTCGATGGATATGAAAGGAATGAGCATTAAGGTTGAATTGAACATTCTACCTTTAGGCTCATATGATTGCTTAATTGGGATGGACTAGTTGGACTAGCACCATGCCCTTATGGATTGTCGTAACAAGAGATTCACATGTCTGGACGAAGAGGGAAATCAGGTAACAGTTCAAGGAATTCCCAGAGCCGTGGCTGTTAGAGAAATCTCAGCCATGCAGCTGAAGAAATGTTACCGGAAAGGCTGTCAATTATTTGCAGCCCGGGTGGAAGAAGTATTCCAAAATGTGGACTCGAATCTGGAAGACCACAGGGTACTCAAAGAGTTTGAGGACGTGTTTCAGGAGCTGCCTGGACTACCTCCGAAGAGAGACATCGATTTTTCTATAAATCTGATGCCTGGAGCAGCTCCAATTTCAAAGGCTCCTTATAGAATGAGTACACCAGAGCTGAAAGAATTGCAATTGCAGCTCGAAGAGCTACTAAAGAAAGGTTACATTCATCCCAGCGTGTCACCGTGGGGAGCCCCAGTCCTATTCGTGAAGAAGAAAGATGGGACGATGAGGCTGTGCATTGACTTTCGGCAGTTGAATAAAGTCACTGTCAAAAACAAATATCCTCTTCCAAGGATTGATGATCATTTTGATCAGTTAAAGGATGCGAAAGTATTTTCGAAAATAGATCTTCGATCTGGATATCATCAAGTGAGGATAAAAGATGAAGACATCAACAAGACCGCCTTTAGAACAAGGTACGGTCACTATGAATTTACAGTGGTGTCGTTTGGACTGTCCAACGCGCCTGCTGTCTTCATGTGCTTAATGAATGAAGTGTTCAGAAATTATCTGGACCAGTTTGTCATAGTCTTCTTGGATGATATCTTGGTATATTCCAAGACAGAGGAAAAACATGAACAACACTTGAGAATGGTGTTGCAGGTGTTGAGAGAACACCAGCTGTATGCAAAAATGAGCAAGTGCTCATTTTACCAAAAGCAGATCCATTACTTGGGACACATTATATCAGAGGAGGGGATCGATGTGGATCCTGAGAAGGTGCAGGCCATTCGAGAATGGCCAGCGCCAAGAAATGTGGCGGAAGTTAGATCTTTTATGGGTCTGGAAGGCTATTATAGGAGGTTCATAGCCGGACTCTCAAGGATAGTGCATGCTATCACTTCCTTGCAAAGGAAGGAGAAGAAATTTCAGTGGACTGATGAATGTAAGAGCAGCTTCCAGCAACTGAAGCAACTACTCACTAGTGCTCCAATCCTGAAGATTGCAGATCCAGACAAGGATTATGTAGTGTGCACAGATGCGTGTAAGGAGGGGCTGGGAGGAGTTCTCAGCCAAGAAGGATTTGTAGTTTGCTATGAATCCCGAAAGTTGAAGGAGCATGAGAAGAATTATGCCACCCATGATTTGGAGCTGGCAGCAATCGTCCACGCCTTGAGTAAATGGAGACATTACCTCATGGGCAAGAAATTCGAGTTGAAAACAGACCATAACGGTCTGAAGTATTTATTTGATCAGCCAACCTTAAATGCCAGGCAAATTAGATGGCTGGAATTTCTGTGTGAATATGACTTTGATATCAAGCATATCAAAGGGAAAGAAAATAAGGTGGTTGATGCACTCAGCAGAAAAGTGCACGAATTACATGCTACAGCCATTAGCATGTACAGAACTGAGATTAAAGACAGAATTCTCGAAGCTGCAAATGCTGATTTGCAGTACAAAAGACTTGTAGCAAAGCTACAGCAACATGAGAAACCACAAACCAAGGAAAGTTATACCTTGGGAATTGATAGTTTACTTCTGTATAAAAACAGAGTGTATGTACCTAATGACCGAGAATTGAAGCTGGCAATTCTAAAAGAAATGCATAATGTGACTTATGTTGGTCATCCTAGATATCAAAACACTGTGGCAGCAGTCAAAAGCCATTATTTTTGGCCGGGGTTGAAGAAAGAAATTGTTGAATACATCGCCAGATGTATGGAATGCCAAAGGGTTAAGGCTGAGCATAGACACCCAGCAGGGTTGTTACAGCCTTTACCCATTCCTGAGTGGAAATGGGACGTGGTAACAATGGATTTTATCACAGGATTGCCCAGAACAAGCAAGCAGCATGATTCAATCATGGTGGTGGTGGACAAGCTTACTAAAGTTGCCCATTTTATTCCACTGAAAACCACCCACAGAGCAGCAGATGTTGCTGATATCTTTTTAAAAGAAGTTCCATGCTTACATGGAATTCCTAAGACAATTGTGTTTGATAGAGACCCGAAATTCACTTCGAATTTCTGGAAAGGATTGTTCAAAGGATTCGGAACGAATCTGAACTTTAGTACAGTGTATCATCCTGAGTCTGATGGACAGACAGAGAGAGTAAACCGAGTAATAGAAGACATGCTGAG
>JASDQU010438842.1:22388-46987 GCA_032191745.1 Picea mariana | reverse complement strand
ACACTATAGGAAAAGAATAACTTGCACCAAGGTACCATGAGTCCAAAAGCACTAGCAAGAGTAGGACAAGTCACATGTACTCTTGAGTTATTAGCTAGTACTCATCCATAGTACATTACATGTTTCATATTTAGTGGTAGACAAGGGTTCAAATCTCAAATACATCTCCACATTTAGACAATGAAGGGATGCCATTATGATCTTAGGGCACATTTTGAATACTTGAGAAGAGGAATTGAGAAACAAAATATTGCAAGAATATCATATCCAATGGAAAGATCTCTTAGCATAAGACACAACATGGGAAGGGATAAATATCCTACAACATCCAACTCTATAGTGGCTTTGGGTTCTTTATTTCTCCAAAACAATATTTTACCCTATCTTATCTAGATTAGGATTCTTATCATTTTTTTGTATATTTTTATATATTGGTGTTCTTTTCTTCAAAATAGTATCACAACTTATCTTATCTCTTATGATTCTTCTTAGAATTGTTCTTATCTTATCCTATTGTTATCTTGCCTATGTTTGTAGGGATAAGAATTGATTGAAACACACAAGTACCAAGGTTTAGGAGAGTTTTATGATGATTTTTTTCTAGAAGCAATCTATGAGAGATTGATTCCCTAGCCAAGTGCAATGTCCATATTACCTTGTAGACTTGGACCTCAATTGGTGCCCATACCTTCTCAATTTTACTTTATGTTATAAACTACTTACACTAATGAAAAAAGTGTGTGCTTCAAATGCTTAATATTTTTAAATTTCTGATTTTAAATTGAAAGTGTTGGAACCTTTGCCGATTTGTATTGAAAACATATCATTGGTTTACACTCTTTGATGTTTGTTCTCACTATGTTATCATCTATGCTTACTACTCAACTTGCTTGCAATATTTCTTTTTTCTTCCAATCTTCCTACCTTTCTTCATTGTTTTCCACTCTATATTATTCCTCATATTTTAGAGGAAAATATCTAGTTTATGGCAATCACACAATATTCACAAATCACACAATTACTATTCACAATAGGCTAGGGTTTATTAGTCTAACACTCCACCTACAATTTTTAAATTGTGTTTTTACTTAGGGTCCTTTGTGGTTGCTGATAAGATCTTAATGTTTTCTCAAGGTTTAGGGCATGTTTAGAAGGTTTGAGATCAAAAATGCAATTCCTCTAGCAACACACCTAGATAAACCCTTACTTAAGCCATGAATTTGGCTTTGCCACATATTGGATTTGAGTATTTAGGTTGAAAAATTCACTCATTCACAAGAAAGTCAAACATAAAACAAATTAAACCAAAAATCATTGAGAATCCATATCCAAACATTCATGAATATGCCTAATCATGCAATCCAATAGGTATCTCATATGCATGATCCTTTTGGAAGGAGATGCCATGCTAAAGTGATATATCAACCCTTTGGTATCCTCATATCCTCCTAGAACATAAAAACTAAAAAATAATATGATAGTATGGAATAAGATCTATCGCCTAAACTCCTGTTGCAGCAAAAGGCTTCTTTGTTATTAGAAACTACCCATAGAGAAATCCTTATTGCATTCCATAGTCAAAAATAGCAATTTATTTGTTTATTTATAGTTGTTAGTTACTTGAAAGTAAAAGAGAATGAGAGAATATATGTTATGGTCTTGTTCAATGATCGCTTTCCCCAAATTTTAATGCAACATTGAAAATTCAAATCTCGTCAGAAAAGGATCCAATAAAATAACTAAACTCGTTTTTTTGGTCACTTCACTTTTGATTAATATGTGGGGAGCTATGAAACCTAACTCGACATTGAGACAGTGAAGACTTCTGCATAGGGGAAATAGAGATTTAAACCTTGCACCTCTCCCAAGCAACAACAATTCCTTTACCAATTAACCATAGGGTAATCCTCAACAAAATAACTATACTCATTCATGCCACATAATACAAAGTTCCTTCAGCTTGGGTGCCAATTCTAACATGTACAAATTTTACAAAAACAATTATTCTTGTACCTAGCCTTAATCCCTTGTTAACATCCCATCCAATAGGGTAGACCACAACAAGAATGAAACAATGGTGGATGTCTAAATACTCTATCAGCCCCACTTGTAAACCAAGGCCCCATTTGCATTTGGTCAATATTTCCAATTTATTATATTATACAATTCTAGTAATATTTATAATTAGAAATATTTTCTTGTTTGGAAGTTTATTATATTTCAATTGAAGGTGTTGGAACCTTTGCCAAATTGTATTGAAAACATATAACTAGTTTATTCTCTTTGATGTTTATTTTTATTTGGTTGTCCTTTGTGCTTATTACTCAACCCATTTGTAATATTTCCTTTGATCTCCCAATCTTCCCATCTTTCTTCATTGTTTTCTACTATATATTCTTCCTCTTATTTTAGAGGAAAATATCTAATTAATGGCAATCATAGAATTACTACTCACAATAAGCTAGGGTTTATTAGTCTAACACTCCCACCTACAATTTTTAAATTTTGTTTTTTCATAGGGTCATGTAGAGTTGTTAATAGGGACCTAATGTTTTCTCGAAGTTTAGGGCATGTTTGAAAGGTTTGAGATAAGTCTGAAATTTCTCTTTCTCAAAGTTTAGGGCATGTTTGAAAGGTTTGAGATAAATCTGAAATTTCTCTAGCAACAATCCTAGATAAGCCCTTTACCTAAACCTTGAATTTGAGTTTGCTATCACATCTTGGATTTGAGTATCTAGGTTGAAAAGTTCACTCCTGCAAGCAAGTCAACATAAAACAAACTAAACCAAAACACATCAGATATCCCATATCTAATGCATTCATGAATATGGATAATCATGCAATCGCATGCATATCTTAGATGCGCAATCCTTTTACAAGGGGAAGTCACTAAAAAAGTGCTACACCAACCCTTTAGTTTCCTTATAAACCATAAAATTTTAAAAATAATATGATAATACAAAATAAGATGCCATGAAAACTTGCTGTGGCAAAAGGCTTCTATGTTATTAGAAACTACCCAGAATGATCTTTATTGCATAACATAGTCAAACACAAATTTGTCGATTTATTTATAGTTGTCAGTGGCTTGAAAGTAAAAAGGAATGAAAGAATATATGTTTTGGTCGTGTTCAACAACCTCTTGCCTTAGATTTAATGCAACATATAAAATTTTGAACGAATGTATGTTATGGTCACATTTAACAACCTCTTGCCCTAGATTTTAATGCAACATAGAAAATTTAGATCACTTGTACATAAAAGGATCCAACAAAATAACTACTCTTTTTTATTAGTAATTTTACTTTTGATTGAATTTTGGGGAGCTACAAACTCTAACTCTACATTAACACAGTACACACTTCAACATATGGAGAGCTTGAACCTTGCACCTCTCCCAAGCAACAACAATTCCTTGACCATGGGGTAATCCTCAACAAAATAACTATAATCGTGCCAATTTGTTTAATATGGACAATACAAACTGACCTATAAGATGCCTATAAATAGACCAAGTATATCATAACATGCAAATAGTAGGGGAAAAAAAAATTAAGGAGACCACCTAGTCAAAACCAAGGAAGAAGAATGCCTCGAACATTTTTCTAAATTAAATGAACTAGTTTCCGTAAATCAAATCAAAGAACTTAACTTTGATTTATGAAACTAAACATGGAGCAATAGCAGCCTCATAGATGAAATCACTTATCAAACCAACTAATAATGATAAATGAACTTCTATATCTATGGTCAATGGGTCAACATGAATAGACCATCATCAAAAAACCCTATAAATGAAGGGCAGTTTCTACATGTATTTCTCACAGAACTTTGATCAGAGGAGAAGATAAAGGTTTTTTAAAGGAAAACAATTTCATTACTTTGAAATATGCAGTGGGGCAAGGAACTAATAATCGAGCTGAATCTTTTGCTCTTTGGCTGCTAAATATGCCGTAGATAGAAGCATAGACAAAGTGCAGATTCTGGCAGACTATAAACTGTTAATGGACTGGGCAAACAACAAATGTCAAATGGAGAACTTGACTCTCAGTGCAATTACGAACAGGGTTTTGGAGGTAAAAAGAGTTTCCGGAAATTACTTCTCTGAAATTTATAGAGAATTTAATGTTCGAACTGATCACCTTTCTAAAGAAGTTTTATCCTTGCAGGAAGGGACTCTCTTGGAACAAGAATTCATTGGAGATGAACTTGTTTTAGGGTCTTTTCGGTCCCTTCATGATATGCAGATCTAGTCTACTTAGAATAGCCTCTTTGGGTCTAATTTTGTATGGAAATCTGGAGCAATGACATGTAAAGGCTTTCTATGTTTCTGACATAAAGATCTTAATAGCAAGCCAAATAAGGCTATGGAAGACTGTAAGAAGCAGGCATAGGATAAGATGGACAGATCAACAGTACCTCTGTTTTGAGTCAAAGGCTCATCTATGTATATTTTGATTTCAAACTCTGAAATATCAAATATAATTATTTTTTTCCTAGAAAATAAAAAGAGAAAAAACAAGGAATTTTGGGGAGGCTCAAACACTATTTTTTCAGACTGGTAAAAATAATAAATAAATGCCACTATTATAATAGCCATTCCCAAGAACCATATCCATGATCACAAGTACGCAAAAAAAATTAATACTATATGCATCACTGCTATCTATTCCCTGACTTCCTTCTCTTGTTTGGACATAGTGTATTTAGTATGTGGGGATGTTATAACATTATACTTTTGTTGAATATTATATTTATATAAGTTAAACACGCACACACATAACATTTTCATGTTCACATAAACTCCTAGTTGTATTACCAACATCATATAAATCCCTTCTCTTCCAAGTAAGTAATTACTTGTTAAACATGCACAGACATAACATTTTCACATCCACGTAAACTCTCTTAATTATATTACGATACGAAGATCATATAAAGCCCTTCTCTTCCAAGTAAGCAATTACGTGTTCTCCCATCTCTTTTGGCGTCGGACAAATTCCATTGATTAGTTGCATGACCATCTGCAGCCACCACTCCACAGTCTCACAATATGAGACTAAAATAACAAAAGATAACTCCAGTGACGAATATTTTAACAATCCCAACAAAAAGGCAAACATTCAAGATACAAACCATAAGCCGAATTGCAATCTCTATCAAAAGCATAGTACAAAGAAAACCTATATATAACGCTGACTTAAAGACTTCAACTTTTGATAATCGAAATAGCAACCATGGCCAGGAAATGAATTATTACCTTATCACAGTAAAATCAACGGTGTGTCTCGTAGGCAGAAGCAATATGGTACATCTAAGAGACCATCCAATTCGAAGGTGAAAATTTCCAATAATGGAAGACGATGGATTTAATAAATGCATTCAAGTAATATGGAAAGTTTCCCAATTGACTGTTGAGAATGTAGCAAGGAAGGTCTTCCACTAGATTGCAGCATCCTAGCATGGTGGGGGACAATGAAACACGGCCCAAGTTGATTATTTAACTTTTTCTAAAGTCTAACTTAGAAAAAGGACTGTTGATGTGTTATATTCTTCAGTTGACTTTATTGAGCACCTTTTCTAAGGTTTAAGTGAAAAATAATTTAAGTTGTAGTCTTTTAATCGTGACCATTCATCTGATCATGAGGGAGAGAGTTAATCTCAGCCCTTAATCATTTTGGGATTAGGGTTTCACTTGCTCATGGAGGTATAAGGAAATCGATTTGGCTAGGAGGGCGCATTATTCATCTGAGAGAGGGGGTGAACTTCATTGGAGTGAAGAGACTTGCCCAAGGGTTTGTTGGACAAGGATTGCAGGGAAACAGAGGAGGTCATTTGCTCAGTGGATCGACTCACATCTTCAGCATTTTGCAGAGGTTACACTACAGATCTGAGAGGGTTGTACAGAATGATGCAGACTTGACGCAGGGAGCCATACCACAACGCAAAGGCTCACAATTTGTCATTTTCTGAGTTGTTCTGGCTTGTAGAATTTGTGGGGACGCCATATGAATTGTTGGGGAAAGGTTACGCTGGGGTTTACTCGACCAATATTGAGGATCGACTCATTTTGTAAGAGATCTCTATATTTTCCTGCTGAAATAATAAAATCCACAAATCTATTGCACTGGTTTTCCCTCTGGGGGTTTTCCAGGGACAATTGTCCAAAATACTTGTGTACATGTGATGTGATTTTTGTTGTTGTCTTTTACATTTAAGTTCTTGGTAATTATTTCTGCTGTGTATAATTTATTTGTGAAAGAATACCTGGTGTAATCAGTGATAAGTGTAATTTAATTGGTTTAATGAATTGGGTTTAGATAAAATTCACATTGACCATGTTATGACACTAATGGGGGTAGGTTACAGTACTCTAACCATATAAGTGTTAGAACAGCAGGTTCATCACACCTCTGGATCCCCTATAGATAGTCAATCAGCAATTGAGAGTTGACTAAGAGGTCGACTAAACATTCAACTAGTTGAACGAGTCAACCATCGCAGTTGACTAGTACACAGGTCGAGGCAAAAATCAAGGAGTTCAGTGCACGTCCTAGCTAATCGAAGTTGACCATATCTTCCTCGCTTCATTACACTTTGGAGCTATATGTAGATGGTCTCATGGATTGATCTACCATGGAAGTTTTTTGTGTTTTATGTGTTTCTAGGTATATTGAGCTATGCTAACTTGTGCTTAAGCATCGTAACAGTGTCTTTAGACACCACCTCTTCTTGGAATGTATGACTTCTTGATCTACTAATTCCTTGGTTCTCCAACATGGTATCATGGCTATTGGTTCGAGACCTAGCCTCTTGCCTACAAGTATTTTGGAGGCTATTACTTGCACACACTCCTATTGAGTCAGATCTCTTTGGTAGATTGACTCGGGGTTTCAACTTGAAGATTGAATCAAGGTTTAGATATGTAGATCAAGATCATGAGTTCCAAGCAAGAACCTATGGTTTTGAATGACCACAATTATGGAATGTGGGCACAAGATATGGAAACGCTGCTAAAGAGTAAAGCAATTTGGTAGTTTACAAAGTCTGTAGTTCCGGATCAGGGAAGGTCGAGGTTGTAGGAATTATAACAACCTACATCTCCAAGGAGATTCTCATACAAGCGAAATCGACTATCCAAATCAAGTCTAGAGGAAGTTGAAGACTCTATTTGATAAGACCAACAAAAGTTAAGTTGTGGAAATTGAGAACTCTCTTGATCCACTCTCCTTTGATGGAATTGAAGATTACTAGGCTCATGTGAAGGAGCTACAATTGAAATTGGGTGAATGTGGAATGTGTTTTTCAAAGAAAGATTGTCGGCCCTTTGAATTGATCTTGATGAATCTGAAGACACCCTATGATGTATTTTGTTCGACATTATGTGCTAGTTGGGCTTCTAGGAAAGAAGATAGTAAGGATTATTCCTTTGATTCTTTTTAGGTTTGCTAATTAGGGCACAAGAAAAATTGTTTGATGTAGTGAAACTTGAAGTTAAGCAACAAGCCCATTTGCTTAAGGGAAAAGGTCGACAATGTTAATCTTTGTAGCATCGGACAGGTACTTCCACATCAGTTTTGTGTCTAACATGTGGAAGTCATCCTTAATACCTCTCAAGACTTAGGAGATTCACTTTAATTAAGTGATTATTAAAGTGAATGTACTTTTATAATTAATGGAGTTTAATTTAATTAAATGCCTAAGTATTTAGAATTAGTGAGTTAAATTAAATCCTAGCCATTAGATCATAAAGTGAAGGTGAGATCTAATCTCGGTCATTGATCACTTTGGAGATCTAGGGTTTTGGATTTAGGGTAAAGCCAAGATTATAAAAGGAAACATAGGTGAGAGGAGGAGACACGCACAAAGTGAGATAGGAGATCTCATTGATTGGGTGGAGAAGGACTTTCATCCAAGTGTGCAGGGGCAAGGTTCGAGGAAAGGAGCAAAGAGCAACAAAGGAGTAGCATCCAACAAGATCGAAGAACGGATCTTGAGGTGTGATAGGCTAGGCTATTTTGTTGTTTTATATTATTCCTCAAGTGGGCCATTATCACAAGACAGGAGCCCATATTTTATAATAATAAAATCATCACAATATTGGTTTTCCCTTAGGGGTTTTTCCAGGGGTTTTTACCCAGAAGATTACGTGTGCAAATGTGTATGGTTTCTTGTTGTGCTTCCACTGATTTATTTATTTAGATCGTTAAAACTCAGACGTACTTTTATTCAGTAAAATTTGTTTAATAATTTTATTATAGCAAGGGTTTGCTAGCAAGTAATTATCTAGGTGTTGGGTTCTGAAATTTAACATGGTATCAGAGCGTGATCAGTTCTGAAGAGGAAACCAAGAGCACATAGGTCGTGATTTTTTGCAGTGTAGGAAATTTTGTTTTATGTAGGCTGTGAGTAAAAAAAAATTAAAAATAAAAAAAGGAAAAGGTGCAGTCGTATAGGCCGTACACCCACTGTCATTTAGTCGTACAGCAGTAGAAGCTGAAGATTCACGCATAGATTGCTAGGCAGATCGCGGGTCAGAGGGAGACGCGTGGGCAGAGGTAAAGGACCGCAGAAGAGTAGCAGCTGACGAAGACTAGTCATCTGCTGAGATCTGATCCACGTGAGCAGAGGATCATGGGTGAGAGAGGCGGTAGAGGAAAATATTTGAGTGGGTCGTTGGGCTGTAGAGGCAACCGCCAAGCAACAGAGGCGGTGGGAGGCAGCATCGTTGTCGGTGGTGAAGACTCGGGCGATAGGAGCCACGTGGTACAGCAGACAGGTAGCGGCCGACAAAGAAGCTAAAGAGATGGCACAGGTGTTGGTGTGTGGGCGCTAGCAAAGTAGAGAGAATGGGTTGTTGAAGGATGAGCCAAACGCCTGGAGCTGGGAGAAGTGGCAGGTTGCAGGCGCCAGCAGCATTCGCAGTCGCTGGTCAGTAGCACGGAGCAACCATAGGGTTGCAATGAAGTAGAGCAGCATATCGCACGGAGCAACCATAGGGTTGCAAGGAAGTAGAGCAACATACTGCACGTCGCAAAGGACATGAGGAAGTTGTCAATCAATTGCCAAGACAACAGGCAGTCGTCGAGCAACCCTAGATAAGCTTGGGTAGCAATAGAAGGTTGCGGGAAACTTCGGGCAGAAAATTCGAGCAGCGGGCAACAAGTCTGAACAACAGGCAACAGGGTTCGAGCAGTCGACAGTGGGTTCAAGCAGCAGGCAGCAGGTCCGAGCAATGAGCAGCAAGGTTCGGGCAGCGAGCAATAGATCCAGGAAGAAGAAAACTTATGTGTTGGGTGGCTTGCTGAGCAACGGCACAAGGTCGGCCAGCCGATAAGGGGATCTCGGATAGGTGAAGAAAGACTTCCAGCTAGAGATCTAAGCCACAAGAGAGCACATAGGAGCAAAGAAGGACTTTTGCTCATGTGCTTGAGTCATCCACTTAGGAACAAAGGAATTTTGCTCAAGTGCTTGAATCACAAAGGACTGTGACTCAAAGGTATCTCGGATGGGTGAAGAAGGACCTTCATCTAGAGATTAGCTCAAGGGATAACAGATCCATTGGAGTCAGTGACTCATAGATAGAGAAAAGAAGGACTCTTTTCTCAAGGAGATCTTAGCAAGGGGTGAAGAAGGACTTTCACCTAGAGATTTGTTCAATCCAAAGGAGAAGAGAGGCTGGCAGAGTGCAACAGACAGATATGGTAACTAGGAAAAATATGGGCAGATCTGCGCAATAGGAGTTGGCTGTATTTCTTTTCTCGGTGGACAAAGAACATGACGAGGACACATGAGTTGTTCACCAGTTGGTCAAAGATGGACTCAGATCTGCATGTGGAGCTTGGCACTAATGCCAAGTGTGGTGTAGAGGGAGTTGGGACAATTAGGTTCCAGCTGGAGTTAGGATGTTCTCTGGAGGTGGTAGATGTATTGTATGTCCAGAGCTTAATATTAATTTGCTCTCGGTTTCGGCAATGGAGGACAGTGGATATGCCATCTCTTTTCGGGATGGTCAAGTTCTTATTCGGCCAAAGGGATCTAACAGACTCAACTCGAGTTCTTGGTGTTAGAGAGGGAAATGTATATAGGTTGCAGGGAAAGCCTGTAGTTGGTTCCAAGGGGATCTTCGACCATGAATCGATGTTAGTAGCAAAGAACAAGGAGCAGGAAGCTCTGAAGGGTGAGCAGAGTTCACAGACTTCTATCGTGGGGAGTCAACCTTCAGATGGGAAGAGGGGGTTAGCCCCTTCCAGTTATATCAGGAAACTGAGTTGGTATGAGATGACATTGATGGATGCTCATGAGCAGGAGAAGGCTCCTAGGAGTATAGACAGGGAAAGCAGGCCTTTGAAGGAGTGTCCATACTTCAAGGAAATAATGTGTAGCATCGTCAATTCTGAGACTTCCAGTGTTCAGGAAGCAGCTGACCAGCAGGGTTGGACGGATGCCAATGTGCAGGATGATGTGTGCGACATTATGTCAGGGTCGGAGGGGGAATCAATTCCAGGTGGCTCTTTGAGAAGTACCTTCCTCACTAAGAGTGAGTGTTGATGTTTGTAGCATCAGACAGTTACTTCCACATCGGTTTTGTGTCTAACATGTAGAAGTCATCCTTAATACCTCTCGGGACCTAGGAGATTCACTTTAATTAAGTGGTTATTAAAGTGAATGTACTTTTATAATTAATGGAGTTTAATTTAAGTCAAATGCATAAGTATTTGGCATTAGTGAGTTAAATTAAATCCTATCCATTAGATCATAAAGTGAAGGTGAGATCTAATCTCAGCCATTGATCACTTTGGAGATCTAGAGTTTTGGATTTAGGGTAAACTCAAGGTTATAAAAAGAATCCTAGGTGAGAGGAGGAGACACACAAAGAGTGAGATAGGAGATCTCATTGATTGGGTGGAGAAGGAATTTCATCCAAGTGTGCAGAGGCAGGGTCCGAGGAAAGGAGCAAGGAGCAGCAAAGAAAGTAGTAGCCAGCAAGATCGAAGGACAGATCTTGAGGTGTGTTAGGCTAGGCTATTTGTTGTTTTGTATTATTCCTCAGGTAATCCATTATCCTGGGACGGGAACCCAGATTTTATATTAATCATTCATCACTGTATTGGTTTTCCCTTAGGGGTTTTTCGAGGGGTATTTACCCAGAAAATTATGTGTGCAAATGTGTATGGTTTCTTGTTGTGATTCCACTGATTTATTTATTTAGATCGTTAAAACTCAGTCGTGCTTTTATTCAGTAAAATATGTTTCATAAGTTTATTACAATAAGGGTTTGCTAGGAAGTAAATTGTCGGGTGTTGGGTTGCCAACTAGTTCTGTCAGGAGACCTAGTCGGTATGAGCTGACATTGATGGATGCTAAGGAGCAGAAGGAAGCTCCTAGGAGTGTAGACAAGGAGAGCAGGCCTCTGAAGAAGTGTCCATACTTCAGGGAAATAATGTGTAGCGTCATTGATTTCGAGACTTCCGGTGTTCAAGGAGCAATTGAATAACAAGGTTGGAGGGACGCTAGTGTGCAAGATGATGTGTGCGACATTGTGCCAAGGTCAGAGGGAAAACCAGTTCCAGGTGGCTCTTCAAGAAGTACCTTCCTCACTAAGAGGGAGTGTTGATGTTTGTAGCATCAGACAAGTACCTAACATGTGGAAGTCGTCCTTAATACCTCTCAAGACTTAAGAGATTCACTTTAATTAAGTGATTATTAAAGTGAATGTACTTTTATAATTAATGGAGTTTAATTCAATTAAATGCCTAAGTATTTGACATTAGTGAGTTAAGGTAAATCCTAGCCATTAGATCATAAAGTGAAGGTGAGATCTAATCTCATCCATTGATCACTTTGGAGATCTAGGGTTTTGGATTTGGATTTAGGGTAAACCCAAGATTATAAAAGGAAGCTTAGGTGAGAGGATGAGACACACACAGAGTGAGATAGGAGATCTCATTGAATGGGTGGAGGACTTTCATCCAAGTGTGCAGGGGCAGGGTCCAAGGAAAGGAGCAAGGGGCAGCAAAGGAGTAGTAGTCAGCAAGATCGAAGGACGGATCTTGAGGTGTGATAGGCTAGGCTATTTTATTGTTTTGTATTATTCCTCAGGTGGGCCATTATCCTAGGATGGGAGCCCATATTTTATAATAAGAAAATCATCTCAATATTGGTTTTTCCTTAAAGGTTTTTCCATGGATTTTTACCCAAAAAATTACATGTGCAAATGTGTACGATTTCCTGTTGTGCTTCTGCTGATTTATTTATTTACATCGTTAAAACTCAGTCATGCTTTTATTCAGTAAAATCTGCTTAATAAGTATATTACAGCAAGAGTTTGCTAGGAAGTAATTAGTTGGGTGTTGGGTTGCCGAAATTTAACAGACAAAACTATAGAGAAAGAAGTCAAGCAAGCGATCGAGAGAAAGAATGGGATTGTGTCGACTAGACTATTAAGAACAAGCATGATGATCAGACATTAACAAAGAAAGGTAAGAAGAAGAAGACCTGCCAATATTGCAGGAAATTAGAAAATATGGAGAAGGTATGCTTGAAGAAGGCTAAAGACCTTGAGGATAAAGTCGAGAAGCTTGAAGGAGATGTGTCAACCAGATAGTCGACCAACTTACGGCACCGACTTTCAGAAGGTAAGGAAAATAAATATATGTTCTATGTTAGTACTTCTCATGGATTGCATGCTGACACTTCAAAAGTGAGTGGATAGTTGACTCTGGTTGAACCCATCACATGGTTAAGGATGATTTTCTCTTTTCTTCATTAAATAAGGCTACAAAAGAAGAAATCTTTGTTGCAAATGATTATTCTCTTATTGTCGCTCGTTTTGGTAAAACTGAATATCAAGATGGTGTGATCACTAATGAGTATCATGTACCAAGTTTCAGTGCTAATGTGTGGTTTGTACCCCAACTAACCTAGACAGGCAAGAAGGTTGAATTTTGGCGAGATCGATTTATTGTGAAAGATATGAATAATAAATTCATTTTTGTTGTTGAGGGTATTCTCGACCCTAAGGATAGGCTGTATAATTTTTATGACTTTGCCAAGAAAGATCTAAGACTAACTGCATTCATAGAAAAGACCAACGACTAGGGAAGAATTTGACACGAAAGACTCGAAGATCTAAATTTCTAAGTATGAAACCGATGGTGAAGTATAATATGGTTACTGGACTACCTAGGCTTGTTCCCCTGTTGATGTATGTGAAGGATGTGTGCTTCAAAAGCATCACTGGGTTGCATTTGAAATAGGAAAGGCTTGGAGAGCAAAAACTCCACTGGAACTTGTCCATCGTGACCTATGTACCCTAAACAAACCATCAGTAGCAGGTTCAAGATATGTTTTGATGATTTTTCCAAGTATACTTGGGTATATTTCTTGAAAACTAAGGATCATGTCTTTGAAAAATTAAGTATTGGCTAAAACGCAATGCGGTCAACCTCTTAAATGTTTAAGATCAAACAATGGAGGAGAATATGTGGGCAAGGACTTTGAAATCTACTTGTCATAGAATGGTATCTCTTGGCAAAGATTTGTAACTTACGAACCTTAGCATAATGGTGTTGATAAAAGGAAGAATCAGACCTTGCTTGAAATGGCATAATGTTTGTTTTAGGCCAAATGAATGTTGACTAAATTTTGGGCAGAATTTGTCTACTAAAACTATCTTTTGAACGTGATTTTGACCAAAGTTGTTTGGGACATGACTCCCTTTGATAAATAGATTGAGAGAAAACCCCCAGTCAAACACGCCAAAACATTTGGATGCATAGCATAGGCTCATATTCCATATGATAAGAGAAAGAAGTTGGATGCAAAGAGTCATGTATGCATTATGATGGGCTACTCTAAAGATTTGAAATTCTATCGGTTGTTTGATTCAGTCAAACAAGAGATTATTTGCAAAAGAGATGTTGTCTTTGATGAAAAAACTTCAAGTATTACTCTATTGAATTCCTCTTATGGCTTGTTAAGCAGTGATCCACTATAAATTTTGAAGAATTCTGGATCCACTAACTACTACATAGGTTTGCTGATTAGGAAATCAACTCATGTACCAAAATCGACTTGCAGTCGACCTTCCACAACAAAGTCAACCACAAGTTTTGGAACACCCAATCAGTGAAGTAATGGTAATTTTGATGTAGGGACTCCCTCTACAAGGTCCCTTTGTCTTCCATGATGAGTGACTAAGACAATTGAAGCTACTGGTGTTGATGGAGTAGATATAAATGACTCAAGGAGAACTAGAAATCAGAAACAGGGTCGTAGTGTTGCTCCAATGGCACATGTGCTAGAGGCATGTGATCGTGATCTATATGCAAATGCATATGGTCAACCTAAATGGTAAAATGCTATGGCCGATGAATATCATTCTTTGATGAAGAATAAAACATGGACTGATGAAGAATAAAACATGGACCTTGGTTCCTTGACCATAAGAAAAGAACATGGTGAAACGTTAATGGGTCTACAAGTCCAAATTTACATTTGAAGGTGTTGTTGAAAGGCATAAGGCTCACTTGGTAGCAAAGGGATTTTCTTATCAAGAAGGCAACAACTACACTAAAACCTATGCCCATGTTGCAAAAATGAACTATGTCCCACTAATTCTTTCGTTTGTTGCTCGTTTTGGATGGGAGGTACATCAAATGGATGTCAAAAGTGCTTTCTTACATGATGATCTCACGGAGGAGATTTATATGCAACAACCCCCCGACTTTAAGAAGGATGGTCATCTTGTATGTTGACTAAAGAAATCCCTGTATGGTTTGAAACAAGCCCCTAGGGCATGGTATGAAAAGATTGACCTGTTTTTCCTCAATCTTGGTTTCAAATGTTGTTAATCAAATCTCAGTGTCTATGTTTTACATGTAAATGGTGACACCTTAATTGTTGCATTGTATGTTGATGATGATATAGTCATTACGGGAAGTAATGTTGCTCTAAATTTGGGTTTCAAGAAATAGTTAGCGAAAAATATTGAGTCACTGACCTTGGTCTATTGCATTTCTTTTTGGGCATCCAAGTCTTAAAAATGGATGATGGTATCTTTTTTTCTTAACCTAAATATGTATTCAATCTGTTATAGAGGTTTGAGATGGAAGACTGTAAACCGTATGCTACAACTTACGAGCCGGGAGAGGAGCTAACTAAAGAGTGTGATTCTTCGAAAGTTGATACTACTCTCTACAAGCAACTTGTTGGTAGCCTTATTTATCTAACTCACAGTTGACCTGATATTTCCTTTGCTATTAGTGCGGTCTCTCAATTCATGCAGAATATGTAGGAGAGCCACTGAAAGGCCGCAAAGAGAATTGTTTGCTATATCATTTTGATGTTTGGACAACATCGGGAAGACATTCTCCTAGATTAATAATTAATAATATAATTATTGATTATTAAATAATATATATAATAAATAATAATAATAATAATAATAATAATAAATAGTTATTGATTATCCAAGGGACGCATCCTTTCATGGATGGTCACCATATATTCTCTATATATGGAACACGCATCATTATAATAATATATCGAATATATAATATCATCTCATATAGAAAAATCAACATGGTATCAGAGTAGGACTGGGCTTGACTCCCTCACGGGAGGGCCCAGGGAAATAGAAGCCTGTGAGAATTAGGTGAGAGTAGATTGGTTGAATGTGGATTCCTGCTAAGTATGCAGTAGTGTGAGTTATTTCTTGTCCACCATCTTCATTGATGTCTCAAGCCCGAAAACAGTCGATTGAATAAACCAACGAGAATCAAATATGCGGGCATCTTAGAGAATCCCACTATGGGTACAAACGCCAGAGTCATTAAGAAAGCATGTCGGGCTACCATTTCTCGTGTTGCATCCATCCTTCCTTCCCAAGATAAAACTATCTCTGTAATTTCGACATTTACCTCGCCATTCAAGGAGTCCCCACCAATAGACGCGGGGTCGTCCCTCCGCAAGCCTCTCATCTTGCGGTTGGGCATGTACCACTCGCTCGTCACGAATACTTTGTGGCACACGAGGTCCAACATATTCGAAAGGTTATTGGATCCGTCTGTGGATGCACCCCCACAGAGCCAATTGTTGTCCAAAACACCTAGCCAGAGCCGCACCAGCATACTCTACAACTTCTCCAACAATTACATATTGCGAGAGCAGTGAAGGGATCCGTGAAACAAGGTCATGATCGGGAAGCTCTTGGTGGATTTAGATGCACTGGCAGATCCTGTCTATTATAAATATGTTTGTGTGGGCTTTGCTGGTAATTGGACGTTCAGCTATGATAAAGCAAAGAATGAGAGCTAGGAAGGTGAAGCAATTAGTACTGGAGAAGCCCGGAGGAGACCCACATGACTGAAAAAGTTGATCCTAGAAATCTTTGACTTATCGATTAGGTTGAAGTGTCGATCATCCTTGAACAAGATGGTGATGCCCCGGGACTGTGTGAAGATATTTGTTGAATTGATTATGGCGGTGGCATGTGAGCAGGGTATGAGCTTTTCCATTAGAGTCGGGGGCAAGACCATCGGTGTTGGTGTTATTCAATCCATCATTGATTGTAACTGAAGCAAGAGAGAAACCAGTGCGACAACTTGTTGCATATAATGCTTAGTTCGATGGGGAATTTATCACCACTGTACAGCAACATGGTGTTGCAATTATCAAGGCACATAACCTCTCCAGTACATTGTCTGCTGCTAGTTCTCCATGTGATCATATCCTTGATTGGGTGCTTGGTACACCTAAGGGTAAATGGGTTTCAATGGACGTATATTCTAATGGATCTTATGATGTTCCACCTAACATTATCTACTCATACCCTATTACTTGTGAAAATGGGTGTTGTTGGTGTTCTAGATCAACACGAGTATTTGGTGAGGAGTGATTGAGATGGACATGAGAAGCCGCGTCAAACCCTCTGTAGTCAAGATCACGTGAAGCTTGTTTCAATATGTTGATGTGGTGGTTACCATGATGTTATGTGCTTTGGAAAGTGGACAGTAGCTATGTGCTACTACGGTGGTTGTGTACCACTGGTGGAGATTGTGTGTCTCTGGACAATAGTTCTGTGCTACTAACAGTGGTTGTGTACCACTAGAGGTGATTGTGTATCACCGGACAGTAGTTGTGTACTACTATGGCTTGGCCCAGTCATGTTCTATTGGATGGCATTATAGTAGTTGTGTGCTACTAACTTATTGCCATGGAGACTACTAAATCGCTTGGAAGTAGTTGTGTGCTACTAGTTGATTGCAGAGTAGTCAATGGACTACTAGATGAAAACATCGTGGAAAAACACCTTCCTAGTTGAGAGGGAGTGTTGATGTTTGAGGTAGCATCATGAGACATTCTCCCTGGAGGGTCTTGTATGGACTAGTAGGAGGGTATGTGGACTTCATCCTGATGTGCCTCAAATGGTTATATTGGCTCCATGAGGGAACCTCGAGGTGTACTAGAGAAGACATTGGTTCCATGAGGGAACCCTCGATATGTCTTAGACATGTGTTCCACAAGGGAACCACAAGATGTCTAGTATGGACACAGTTCATGAGTGAAGCATGAGGTTAGACACCTCAGGATATTTGGGTGTCCAGTATACATTCATGTACCCAAGGAGAAAAGGACCAAGCTAGACCCTTTAGGCAGAAAGGGTATATTTGTGGGGTACAGTGAGTCTTTGAAGGCATACCGGATCTACATCCCTGGTCAGAGACAGATTGAGGTGAGCAGAGATGTTACCTTTGAGGAGGAGGTAGCCTTCAGGAGATCTAGAGGATCTCACATGAAGATTGATATTGAGAGACAGGAAGAGATGGTGCCTTCTCCCCCTCACCCTCCAGCAGTTCAGAGGGAGACGGTTGAGCCTATTGATCCAATTGATCCCATTTCTCCTGTAGCTCTAGTTGATGTTCCCAAAGATATTGCAGTAGGTCGGAAGATACCTACATGGGCTCATCAGACTCTACAGGAGGAAGAAGGACATCCAGCTCCTCATGGTACCTTCCGAGAGAGCAAGAGACCTCAGAGATATTTGTGTTATGTTGCAGCTATGAGCCACATCATTGATTTTGAGCCTTCCTATTATGAGGAGGCATCTAGTCAGCCAGTATGGAGAGATGCCATGATGGAGGAGTATCAGTCCATCATGAAGAATGATGTGTGGGATATTGTTCTGAGACCTGAGGGGAAGTCTCTAGTGACTTCCAAGTGGATCTATAAGATCAAACACACAGTTGACGGGAGTATCGAGAAGCACAAAGAGAGATTTGTTGCTAGAGGATTCTCTCAGGTGGAGGGAATTGAGGAGACATTTTCTCCTGTTGCTCAATACACTTCTATCCGGATGATTATTTCCCTTGCAGTATCCATGGGTTGGAGACTACATCAGATGGATGTGAAGACAGCCTTTCTCAATGGAGAGATTGAGGAAGAAGTATACACCGAGCAGCCAGATGGTTTTGTGATACATGAGAAGGAGTCTCATGTGTGCAGGTTGAAGAAGGCCATGTATGGACTCAAGCAAGCACCTTGAGCTTGGTATGCAAGGATTGATGGACACCTGATGAGTTTGGGCTTCAGCAAAAGTATTGTTGATCCCAACCTGTACCACAAGACTATTAATCGTGAGACCCTGATTTTTGGTCCTCTACATTGATGATTTATTCCTCACTGGTACAGAAAACCTTATTGTTGAATGTAAGTATGTGTTGGCCTCTGAGTTTGAGATGGACCTTCGTGTGATGCACTACTTCTTGGGACTAGAGGTGTGGCAAAGAATTGATGAGATCTTCCTAAGTCAGGGGAAGTACACAGTTGAGATATTGAAGAAGTTTGGGATGTTGAACTATAAGCCGTATTATCGCACAAGTTGTAGGTTGGGAAAAGCCCGACCCAACCACTAAATGGAAACAACTAAGAGGTCACCTACCCACTGTCGCCTTAGGCAGGTTTCCCCGTCACTTTAGAGGTGAGGTAGTCACCTCAAGGGGGGAATCTTGGTGACCCTAGGGGGAATGAGATGAAGATGGAGGAAGACAGAGGTGAAGTCCCTAGAGGTAAAATCTAAATGATGTAAACGGATTGGAGTGAAGACTTGGGAAGGTCCAAGGGTCTCCAAGTATGTTGAGTAACCTGCAAATGGTGAAATACCTGCCCGAGACACAAGAAAAACAAGCATGTATTGCAATATAATCACTTGGACAAGCAAGTTAAGCTTGATGTCCCTAAAGCAGTTGTTAGTAACAATGTATATCAGCAATAAAATGACATTACAAGCTACAAAATAAATGCTAGAGATCAAGTAGAAGATACAAGAGAAAGACTAGTTAATGACAAGCTAAACTCAAGATGAAAGACCAATATTCTAGCATGAAAAGATAAGGTTGTTGTAAACACTTGTCTGCAGCAAATTATATCAGCCTTATGGCTGTAACATTCAATGTATTACAGCAAGAAAATCAGCCACTGAAAACCCTCCAAACTTTGCCAATAAATGTGCTAGACCAAGAAGTGCAAGTGTGCAAACTTTGGGCAAATTCCAATGGTTGATTAGGGAGTTATTCAAGAAAATGATTTAGAGTTTCTGCAGCCCTAATGGCTGAAAATGCAATTTTATAACAACAGCAATAAGTATCCCTTTGATGGGGATACCCTAGGGGTTGTGAGGTGCCCAAGGCACAAAGAACAAAATCCAAGTTGCAAGAAGTAAAAATGACGAGAGATCACATTTCCCAATGCAATATTTTGTTTCTCCAAAGCAAGACTAGTGTCTTTAGTTATGGGTTAATGTGGTCACAAATAAAGAGCTAGGGTTACTAAATCCTTGGGGGTGTAAACCCTCTTACTTCCCAAGGCAAGTATCCTGGCTAGGGTTTGAAGATGAGGGGCGTAAATCCTCTTACATCCTCAAATAACCCTTGCAAAATAACTTTAGAAGCATAACAATTATGGGTGAAACTAGGATAGGAGTGTATATCCTTGTACTCCCTATCTAACCTTGACCAAAATGACCTTATCTTGAATTACAAATGATAATAACAAAGTAGAGAGACCATACCATTCAAGAAAAAACATTTACATGCCAAAGTAAACCTCCACAAAAGCAAACCACAACCAAAAAGCAATATTCCATAGCACAAGAGGCAAAATACTCCAAGTGTAGCGAAAATTTCAAACCAAGTACTTCTCACAAGAGGGAGAGTTATGATAAAATGAGATCTTATGATCTCTTATTTATACAAAATGTCACTAAGATAGTTTCTCCGCATAATTAGGGGTAAACCAAAAGACTAGGGGTCAACAACCCTAATCTTGCCCCCTCAACAAAATAATATTAAACAATTCATTTAAAATTCACTTTTGCACATAAAAAAACCCGAACTTAGAAGGACGTCAACCCTTTGGGGAATGTTTTGGAACTAGGAGCAAGTCGTTGGTGTAGGAGGAGGAGAGTGGCTAGGCTTGCCAAAGCCACATCAAGTATCCAAGTTACTTCCTTCATGGTCAAAGCACAATTCTCCTCCAAACGTCCAAGTGCCAATGTATCAACCACACCACCAAGCCCTAACCCCCCTAGGTGACGTCATGCCTCTAGAAGTGATGTTTTTCCTCTCCTCGGAAAAACGTTTGGCATGTGGGGGTTAGGTTATGTCGTCCAAGTCATCTTTTAGGCCTTACAAGTTTGATCATTCTCATCTGGCATGCGGGCCTTTGGCATCCACCTGTGGGCTTCAAGCCCCATGGAAGCCCAAACTAGGCTTGTTCTTCCAAAACTATCCACCAACTAGGTCCTACAAAGACAATAAGCATGCCCTCCAAGGATCTCAAGTCATAACATCATGATAAGTGAATCCAATCAATAAATGAGCCACCTAAGCATGTGCATCAAAGATCACTATATCAAACAATTAAGTGCTCAAAGACATTATGCGACTTGTCAAGCTTGAATATGGGAAGGTTGACGAGGCATCCTATTGGGTAGATCTTTCCCTAGGTCAAGGAGAGTTTCCAAGAGATCCCTTTCTAAGATATGCAAAGTGGGTGAAGTGGTTAGGGTCAAGACTCAATGGGCATAGGGCTCATGACATACAAGAGGTCATAGTGTCTCATTCATGGGTGCCTTTGTAGAGGGTGTGTGGTACCTTCGTCCGCAATGCACTTTTTCCAAGCCCATTATTTTGACATTCTTTCATAATTTTAAGGAAAGGTTGAAGGCCACTAACCTGGCATGGTGTCCAGAGAAATGGCAGTGTCACCCACAAACACTGTAACAGCCCTAGTAGAATATATACTTAGGGATTATTAAGTAAAAGATTTATTAGGTAATTAATTTTGCCTACCATGTTAATAACTAAACAAAGATTGATCTAATGATATTAATTAAGTAGTTATTAATTAATTAAAGGTTATAATTTTGATTAATTAATTAATTAATTAACTACCTATTACATTTAATAACATGAGTATTAAATTTAAAAGATTAATAAGTTATATTGTTAAATTAAAAAGGTTACGTACATGGGATGACATATTAATTACGAGAGGATAAAACAATAAAGGAAAGGATAAGGGACATTAACTAGGAGTAGGTAAGGAAGTAAATGCATGAGGCGGTGAAGGAAGGATATGGAGGCGGAGGAGGTTTACGAAGGGCATTATCATTCTACGGGAGATGGGGATTGTTTTATGGGGCTCTCCTAGATTTGCAGAGGGGGGGAGTTGAGTTTTGGAGTTGGATTGGATCAGTACAGGCACCGGTTTGCTGGAGGTTTTGGGCACGGGGCCAGGATATCCATATGATATCCTGGAGGTAGGAAGTTGTCCTAGTTGGCAGGGAGGATAGTAGGTTTGGGCAGTGTTGGTCAGTGCATCAGGCAGCAGGAAGGCAACAGCAAGGCAGCAAGGTGAATTAGCATCAGACCCAGGTAATTTAAATTGTGTATTTGTTTTATTTGCTATAAAATTTTGAACCCAAGACCCCCACCAAGCGAAGCGTCTCAAGAAGAACACTAACACCGAAAGGTACATAGCGTTGGTGAACGCCGAAACGTGGCTGGCAGTTGTGGACAATTATTTAGATGCCACAGTTTAATCCTATTTAATCATTTAAACGGGGTAATTATATATCCTTACAGCAATTTTTTTTTAATGTGATTAGGTAAATGTTAAAAATTAAACATGTTAACGGATGCCTTGATAAATGCAAGAAAGTTATGAACAATAAATCTGACCCATTGATTTTGGAGGATGACTAAGAATATGCCAGCATCTTCAATGCATAGCCATCAGATAATGGTTTAAGGTTAAATAAGATTAAAAGATCATTAATTGTGTCCATTGTCAATAGGTGTACGCCTTTCGGCGTAAATTAATAAACATAAGGTCAGAAGTCACTTTAATCAAGTTGTAAGCGAAAAGTTAAAAGGGCTTAGACTAGGACAAGCGGGAAGGAGGCGGCATATGCACTAGGAGAGTAAGCATAGGAAGTGGCGAGTATGGCGCAAGGCTAGCGTAGCTACAAGGCAAGGGAACCAATAAAATTTTTTCATAGGGGCGAAGAAATCAAGCTTAGACACTTAATCCTAACCCTAACCTAGCCAATCTCCTAATGGAGTAATGTCTGTTTACAGACAAGTAAAGAAAACTTACGCCTAACCCTGTTTCTAAGTTTAAATAGCACCAATTTGAAACGTCCTTGAACTCACCCTGACAACTTTGGGGTGATGCAGGTTAAAGCATACAGGATGGTCAGGACTCGAAGGAGTCGAGGCAGGGGAGCGTCGTCACAAGCACCGCCAACACCGCCAGCGCCACCACCACCATCGCCCGAACTAGCCCTCATACTGCGCTCATTGGAAGCCATTAACGAGACTTTAAAGGGGACAACCGGCAGGGACTGAAGTAGAACCCCCACCATCTAGGACGGGTAATCCATAAGCGTCAAGGGATTCAGGGGGAGGACCTCCACCTAAAGACATCACGCGAGAATTGCAGAAGATTAAACTTCCGAAGTTTGCCGGGGGTCGCTCCAGTGAACGCGCGGAAGCATGGTTGGAAGGCATGACAAGGTGTTTTGCCTTAAGGGACTATGCGTCCAACTCAAAGGCAAAGATCGCAATTTTTCAGTTAAGAGACAGCGCCTTGAACTGGTGGGGCAACTTAGAAAGACAACTGCACCTTACCCCAAACATAGTATCTTGGGAACTCTTCGAGGAGAGGTTCCGAATGAAATATCTACCAGCATACTACGAGGAACAACAGGTAGGGGCATTTCATGCCTTAGTACAGGGAAACAGAACTGTAGAAGAATATGAGATCAGATTTATGGAACTGATCAAATATGTTTCGTATATGGACAATGACCAACGACAGGCAGAGCGCTTCGTCTATGGATTGAACCCTAAGATAAGAGCTATGGTGCGGATGTGGAAGTCGTCTTCAGTAGTGGAGGCGGTGGAAAATGCACGTTATGTAGAAGAACACATGAACTTAACCGGGGGTACAAGACCGACATTTCTGCATCGTCCTGGATTTGTAGGGAAGGCCCCGAGGACATTTCCTAGGGGAGGGGGCTCAAGGCCACCGCCATATGGTAATAGAGTCGCTCCAAGGACAGTAGCCTCAGGGATTTCAATGGCAACGAGTGCAGCATCTCGTTCATCGCCAACGACACATACAGGTCCACGACCATCTCAGGGAACAGCGAGTAAGGGCAGGGGTTCCAAGGGAAGGAACTCATTTCAAAGACAGTCACATAACAGTGCACAAGTTCAATCTCGTGTTACATGTTGGGGGTGCGGAGGACCCCATTACCAGCGTGACTGCCCAGAGTTACAATCGGGGTTCGTGCATAGAGAAGGAAAGGCACCGATGGGGAGAGCAAGTAGCAGCCACCAGATTTACGCAGCAATTAATAATCGCCAGGCCGAACATCAATCCACGGTGGTGGAGTCATCAAGTACGCTAAATCATATCAATGTCAAGATTTTGTTTGAATCTGGTGCGACAGATAGTTTCATTTCACCATCTGCATTAGAAAAGAGTGGGTTGGCAGCCTACGAGCATGATGACTTTAAACAAGTCGAGATGGCTTCGGGGGAAAAACAAGCGGTAGGACCTAGTGTCGATAATTGTATAGTAGACCTGGGAGTGTGTACTACCAGGTTGAAGGTATACGTCACTCCTCTCGGAGCATATGACCTAATCATTGGAATGGATTGGTTAGCAACTCATCGAGCTTTGGTAGATTGTTTCGCAAAGAGGGTGCTTTGTGTCGATGATGAAGGAAGACCAATAGAGATCCAGAGTGTACAGAGAAAAGTGTCGTTACGCTTTATATCAACTATGAAGGTTAAGCGATGCTTGAGGCAAGGGTGTTGACTTTATGTAGTGGAAGCAGTGAATGAAAGGAAGGGACCCTCATTGGAGCAGTATCTGGTATTGTCAGAATTTCAGGATGTTTTTCCGAACGAGTTACCAGGGTTACCACCTGAGAGGGAGCTTGATTTTACCATTGAGCTAAAACCTGGTGCAAAACCAATTTCCAAAACTCCGTATCGGATGACAGCGCCAGAACTTTGTGAGTT
>JASDQU010438842.1:0-19972 GCA_032191745.1 Picea mariana | reverse complement strand
GTTATGAATGTCTGAACCAGGTTTCTTTTCCTTTGTACCATAAGACACCTTAACTTCTGGACGAAGTTTCCTGAAGGGTGGGTGTATGTAACAGCCCTAGTAGAATATATATTTAGGGATTATTAAGTAAAAGATTTATTAAATAATTAATTTTGCCTACCATGTTAATAACTAAACAAAGATTGATCTAATGATATTAATTAAGTAGTTATTAATTAATTAAAGGTTATAATTTTGATTAATTAATTAATTAATTAACTGCCTATTACATTTAAGAACATGAGTATTAAATTTAAAAGATTAATAAGTTATATTGTTAAATTAAAAAGGTTACGTACACGGAAAGGGATGACATATTAATTATGAGAGGATAAATCATAAAACAATAAAGGAAAGGATAAGGGGCATTAACTAGGAGTAGGTAAGGAAGTAAATGCATGAGGCAGTGAAGGAAGGATATGGAGGCGGAGGAGGTTTACGAAGGGCATTATCATTCTACGGGAGATGGGGATTGTTTTATGGGGCTCTCCTACATTTGCAGAGGGGGGGAGTTGAGTTTTGGAGTTGGACTGGATCAGTACAGGCACCGGTTTGCTGGAGGTTTTGGGCATGGGGGCCAGGATATCCATATGATATCCTGGAGGTAGGAAGTTGTCCTAGTTGGCAGGGTGGAACAAGGTTTTGGGCAGTGTTTACACAGTTCAGCAGGAAGGCAACAGCAAGGCAGCAAGGCGACAGAAATTAGCATCAGAACCAGGTAAATTGTTTGTGAAATGGCTAAGTTATTTTTATGCTGTAGTTAAATGTTAAATGTTAACTTTTGCTGAAATTTATATGCTTATTTGAAGTTAATGAATTATTTACGCACTCAGAAATTCTTTGTTAGAAATGTTATGCGTAATTGTAAGGATTTTTTTTTAATAGGCTTGTTGATTTTTTTCTTATTGGCCACTACAAACACCTAGTGGAAATGAGAAGGTTGGCTTGTGATGAGACCCCCTTTCTCTCAGCCATGCAACTGAGAGCCATCACCCTGGCTTGGTGACCAGATGATGGTAATGTCATACCACTAGATATTCATGGACATGATATGTCGACTCGTGATGAGACCTCCTATCTTTCAACTAACCTTTTAAGCATTCTTAATCATATTTTATTGTGGGTCCCCATTTACTCAAAGATAAGTGTTTCATTGCTTTCTTGGGTGATTCCTGGGCGAAGCATCTAGAAGGTTCATACATAGGCTTTTATCTTTTACCCAACATCAATCCCTCTGGGCCTTCAGCCCCTTCTTCCCATAGAATGAGGGACAACCCCTTCTTGGGTCAACACACCCTAAAATCCTAAGAGATGAGGAAATGGGGGAGAATAGTGATGGAAAGTAGTAAGTATGGTCGGGAACGGTATGATGGCTCTTCAAGGGAGTTCCTAGTAGCAAACCCATCCCCAAGGAAGACCACTTACTAGGGCACAATGTCAACCACCAAGGTGAAGCAGGGCAAAAGGCATAATGTCCAAGCATATCATGAAATCTAGAGCAATCTAAGACACAACATACTCAAATGCCCTAAATATTGAAATGATGTTCACCATAATACTGACTTGTACCTCATGGAGCAAGGCCCACTGCCTTCTAGAAGCCAGCTGATGTGGTGGATACCATTTGAAAATCTGCAACCTCTGTGGTGGTGAGAAAGGTCTCCAACTGTGCAAAAGGGTACTGTTGGTCATGTAGTCTCTTGGCACTCCATATCTGCAACCTGAGGGCCTCGAGACATAATCTCTTTAGATATCCACAAAATGGGGATAACATCTGGCTCCTACTTGGGGACATGTGCTCGTCGTAGAGTGCATGAGAACCGTAGCATCTCTTGGTAGACCTGTGCCTGCCAAAAACTCAAAGAAAGGGATCAAAGCATCTAGGGTGGTGTTATCACCCTTCATCCATATATATATATATATATATATATATAAATCCAAAATAAAAACTAATCTAGAAAAGAAAAATTTTGACATTTTTTCAAAAATTTCTAAGCTAAGCATGAAATCAATATGCAAGTAGAGAAAAATGAAAATGAAATGCATCTAAACTAGTATGAGCAATCAAGAAGCAAATGCAGGGGAAAGCAAGATGACTTACCTACTTACCTAGGGCATGGGCCCTGAAGAAGTCACGTGACCTGAATGTAAGGTTGAAGAAAAGATTCATCCATTGGTAATGGCATCTTCCTCCCATCTAATGCTGCCAGATAGTACCTTTCTTTATCAAACTTCTTCTTGATGATGTAAGGGCCAAGCCATGAGTTGTTATCTTCCTGGTCATATCTAGGCTTGCCCTTTCTTTTGTCCCACATGAGCACAAGACTTCCTTCATTGAAATTGATGCAAGGTGTCTTTTCAACAATGGAGGCTCTGTGCAAACTGTCTCTTTGATGACCTCTTCATGTTTTTCATCTCCTTTCTTCAAAATCTGGATAGACCTTGGCTCCTTCCCTTGGTATTTTGACAGTTTCTCTTTGTATTGATCTGTCCATGGAAGAAGTGTCTATGGAATCCTCCTGCATGAAGGGTAGCTCGGATGGATCATACTTAATAATTTGTGGGGGTACATCATAATCGCTTTCGCCGACATAATCAGAACCATTAGGATTCATCACTCATCACGTGTCTATCAGCCTTCTATCGATTGTATAGTATCTGGAAAGTGCCATCTCCCATGGGAATGTGTGCATGGGTGAGATCCATGCTAAGGAAACCCCTAAGGATAGTAGACCAACTCCTAGATAAGAGCATCCCCCAAGCATCTAGAACATCAATTACCACTATGTCCATGAGAATAATGATATGTGGAAAATCAATCAGGAAAACCTCAATGTCCTCACATACCCCAAGAACCTTGACCCTTTTGGAATCAATACCACACACGTTGCCATAAGGTTAGGTTGTCTTCAAACCAAGTTGTTTCATCACCCTCAATGATATGACATTCGTTGAGGCCCTAGAGTCAAGCATGCAATTGTTCAAGCAAAGGCCATTCATGCCTAGTGAAAGATAGAAAGGAGGATTCTTGTCCCTTGGCCGATCGAGATACATAGTGTTCAAAATGATGGGAGGATCTTCCTTCTCGGTTGGCACCTGTAAGACTTTCAAAACTTCCCTTTTTACAGAAGGGATCTTACACATCTCTGTCATCGGGACCATCATATTCAGTTTTCCAAACATGCTTGCAACATCTATATTTAATTGAATATCATCTGTAGGAGTTGGCTTAGGAAGCAACTCACATACCGAAGGTGGAGGTGGTGGAGCCACCTTCTCTGTTGATGGAAGAGGAGTATTAAGTTGTGACGGAGGGGTTGAAGCTTTATTTCTTCTAGTGTAGGTCAGATATTCCCTCCTCCTTAATTCCTTCTTCTGATCATCTGTTAATTCATTCAAGGCACGAAGTCTCCCCTCTCTTTCTCTTGTTCTTCTAGCTTCATTGATCTGCTCTTGGGTAACTTGTTCCTCTTGGAAAGTGCAAATCATATCAATGAAATTCATATCGTCAGGAGAATCTTCGTCTCGTCGGGGACATTCATCTTCTCTGTGGGGTTCTTGGCAAGGGAGGCACCAAGCTTCTACATCAACTATCCCAACTAGTCTCAAAGTATCTGGGGCCTTTGCCTCTTCTTGAGGCCTTGGATTCCAACCTATGGCATCCCTCTGTTGTGTGGAAAACTAAGGTCTGGGAGCAAATTGATTTCTTTCCACTATAGTCATATGGCTCATAAGTTGATTCTGCACCTGGATAAACTGAGTATTCATCTGGTCTATCTTTTGAGTTAAGAGAGAAATCGGATCAGGAGCATTGTTGTTGGAAACCTTAGTCTTTGCTTCTGCTTTGACACGAGGGTAGTGAAAAGGTTCCACCCTTGAATCAAGGAAATTTCATCAATATCGGCATTGTAATCCTTGGCTTGTGCCAATTATGTGGGCTTTTTGTCTTTGAGAATGAACCGAAAATGCCCTTCAAAAGCATTCATGTAAAGGAGACGAATTGATGATGTTGTAGGACGAAAATCTGTTGGAATTTGATTGTACAATCTGTCAAATCTAGTATTGAATTCCTTCATTGTTTCATTCTCCCTTTTCTTTATCTGATTAAACTGAGCCCCAAGTCCCACCATCTGCCTTTGTTGACCATCTATTCTTGAATGAGTTGGCAAAAGCTTCATACGTGAGATGATTGTCAGGGAGCCCTCTGAACCAATCAAGTGCTTCTTCGGTCAATGATGAGACAAATAACTTCATGACCACATCTTCATGCTCAATACCTGCATTGTCCATGTCCCAGCCCATGACATAAATACAATCCTCAACAGTTATCACATTGTTTCCTGGGAACGTTGGCAACCACTTGTTGACTTCTTTTGGCATGGTATTAGTGTATCCTTGGATGTTGGACATGTTGAGAGGTTTGTAGAGGTCCTTTGCCCAAGGGTGAGCCATTGGAGCAAGAGGAAGGGTATTATGGAAAAGGGTTTTAAGAACGGGAGACTTGAGAGGAGGCCTTCTTTGGTAAACCTTGGAAGGCTTGAACTTCCTAAGGGGAAAAGGTTTGGGAAAGGAAGAGATCTGGGAAGGTGGAGTCGTCAAATGAGGTTCAAGATAAGTTCATCAAGAAAGGTGGAAAGGGAACATCCCTTGGGTGGAGTCGCCAGGCAAGCTAAGGGAAAGGCTTTGGGATAGCTTGCAAAAGCGTCATTAGGGTTTCGATAGGATAGCCCATGGCATAGCTTTCAACATCTGTTGAGATAGTCATTCTTCCAGGACGTATGTCCGGATCAGAAGAATGGTCATCGTATCACTCTATGGAGTGAGTGACCTATTTAGCGTCATGCCCGATTACTCAAGTGGAGTATGGCTTTGAGAGAAGATGCAGTTGATGCTATTAGATGATACTGATAGTGATGATGTTGCTCGTGAGTTGATCTATGTGATCATGAGATAGCCTATGTGGCTACGATGATGCTACATGTTGAATGCTCTGTTTGTGCTCAAGACCATTGCGTTTAATACCTCCCTAGCTAGGAGGGAGTGTTGATATTATGGTAGCTGCGGGAGGTATTAACCTCTACGTGTAACCTTTGACGAGACTAGAATATTCCAGGAAGCAAGAGAAACCCTAAAACGTTGGATAATAACCCTAGAAGGAAAGTCGGCTCAAGATAATAATTTATATTAAATTATTATCCTTCAAAAGTACAAGTCAGCCCAATTAGGTGACTTGGAAGACTATAAATAAGAAGGTGCTAGACCTCATTTGATTCACACTCTCACAATTGCATAAGACTAGTGATGCGAAAGTTTGGAGAGGGAGTGTAGATACAGCTATTGCAACTGGGATTTTGGCTTTTGGCTATGGTTTGGACTTTCTGCCTTGGTTATGGTTTGGATTCTTTGCTTGGTATGCTAGCCTTGGAGAGAGATACGCTATCTTGGTTGGCTATTGGTTTAAAGGATTGCTTCCGGAATTATTTTGTCTGTCAAGCTTAAAGGTGCTCGGGGGTGGCTTCGGCCTATGGTTGGGTGACAATATTGCTATATTGTCTATGGAAAAATGAGCACATCCCTCTATTTCTAACATTGAGTTTGCGCATTTCCACTTTGTGCCTCCCTGGACCTGTTCTGATACCTGATCGAACAATAATATATCAAACTCATGTCTGCATGGAACCCTGGTCCCAGTGCCAAGTAATCTCTCATGTACTCCCCAAATGAGTCATGTAGCACTGCCTGCCCCTGTCTTGGTTGTCCTCCTGCCTGCCCTAGCTATCCCAACAGCGGTCCCCCCTGGAGCTATGGATATAGAGGTCGGAGAATCCTCCGAGATGATGTATAGGTACGGATAGGTGAAGGATGTCCACTCACTCCGCCCTGAGATCCACTGGAGCCACTGGCCCACCCTCCCTGGTGTCCTCCTGAACCACTCGCTCCTCCTTCCGCGTTGGCACCCATAGTGCTCACACTGTGTTGAATCATCCGTGTGTTGATAGCCATTTGAGTTATGGCATTCATCATATCTCGTTGTCCTCTAGCTAGGTCATTCAAGACGGCATGCATACTGTCAAAATGTGTCTCTGGGCCTTTCCCCTTGCCCTCTAGTGTCTCACGCCTGTCACCCATAGTCCTCTCGATGTCTGCCTCTGTCGGAACTGATGTGATCCCTGTCCTCTATCTTTGGCTCTATATCTAACTGAGTGTGGAAGGGAGTGTATTCCCTTTTGTTCATGTCTCTTCTATCTCTACTATGTCCCCTGAGGTACTGAATGTACTCGCCCCCAATGACCTCAGCCCTCTGGGTATTCTGCACCTGTTCCCGGAATCATGAGGTCATGAGAAAGCACTTCTTCACAGGCTGGCAAGAAGAAGGCTCTGATACCACTGAAATATCCATGATCCAATGGATCTGGATAACTCTGCTGAAATTGATGTCTCGGCTCTCAGATCTGATACTCTAGGGGTTTCTGGATGTGTTTTAGTTAATTTGTTTAACATAAGTGCTGATTTTGCGTGTGTCATATAAATAAGTTGTTTGAGAAAAATATATGATGCATGTGAAATAAAAGGAACCAGCACAACTCAATAGCATGTATTATGGAAAATAGCAGGAAATACAATGTGCATGTAGGAAATATAGGAATTACTCATCCGCTAGATATCATAAGATTTGATCGTCGTTGGAATACAATGCAAAACAACAAGAAATACCCGTATACAGAAGATCGGGAAGAATCGGCAACATGCATGTACAGATTTGTTGCATGCAATCTTGGATACTCACGACAACTGCGGCAAATGCCTGGAAAGTTTGCCCTGTTGGCTATACTCATCTAATTTGCTTGGAAACTGTCCCAAATGATGCGCCCTAACCTCACAACTCCTCCTAGTGACTGTCAGACTGAAGATCGGCCCTCTGTTGATCTAACTAGACCTTGGATGGGACCCCCTAGGGGTTTGTGCCCTCCTCCTGACCAACTAATGCACCGCAGTGATTCCCCTGTCGGAATCTAGCGATGTATGGCTCAAACCAATCGCTCCGGTATGCTCTATACTGGGTTGGAAGGGTTGCTCTGAATCTGTCCCGATGAGCTCTCTGGAACCCTCACTGTACCTCCCCAAGTGATGCGCACTTCCTGGCTTCCTGATGCGCACTAGGAGATTCCTCTGTCGGAATCTGATGAATGATAGCTCAAAAGAATCGCCTTGGCTCCCTCTCAACTGGGTCAGAAGGAAATGGCGAGATCTGGCCTGGTCTTGTTCAGCTAGACAAAACTGTCTCTAACCCTTGCGCCCTCACTGGCTGCAATGCGCAATCTTTAAACTGGGTATACTGAATACAGATCTGGCATGGTGAAATACCTGGATGGTATCTCCGATAGGCTAGGGTGTGTCTTCCAACACCGAAACCGATCTGGGTGGTGGTTTCCTCCAGAAATCCACAAAACAGCTAAGAGGTTGACTTCCTCCTCTGGAACCTGTTCTCAAATCAAAATCATAAAATAATGAGGAATTAGGTCGAATTCCTCTTCTTATACCTCCCCTGATCTAATTTGTCGTTGACATCACTTAAGCTAGGTGCCTTTCCTCCTAAGTCGAATGTGAGTAATTAATTAAGTCCCCCCTTAACACCTTTTTCTTCTATTTCTCCATTCACTTTAGCTTAAGTGACTTTTCCTATGTTTTTTGGCTTAATTCATCGTTTAGCCATTTCTTCACCCTTATTTCTCCCTTTGTTCCATGTTTGTGCCTAACTATAGTCTACGGGAATAGATAGACTACTAAGTCACTCCCTACTGAGGCTATTCTTGGGAAGGGGACATCACAGTCCTCCCTTCCCGAGATTGCTTGTCCTCAAGCAACATCAATCCTGGGTGTTGCAATATATGCTCTCCCTCCCATGTGGCATCCTCCACTAGAAGTCCCCTCCATCTAACCAAGCACTCCCTGATGACCCTGCTCCTCAACCTGCGCTCTCTCCGCTCTGGCACCTCCTCCAGCACTAACTCCAATTGTCCCTCATCCAAAGGTGGCAGCTCCTCTGAAATGGACACTTGTTGTCCCACTGTATTTTTAAGGCAAGATACGTGGAACAAGTTGTGTATCCTGCTACCCTCCAGCGGCTCTAGTTTGTAGGCCACTTCGCCTACCTTCCTGAAGACTCTATACGGCCCATAGAACATGGGCTTTAGCTTCTCTGCCCCGCTCTTCTTCAACGAAGCCTATCTATACGGTTGTAATCACAGAAAAACCAAGTCCCCTACCTCGAAACTGCGCTCTATCCTCTGCCTATCTACATAGATCTTCTGTTGGTTCTAAGCTACCTACATATTCTCCATCACTGCACTTAGAATCCTCTGACTCTCCTCAATCCAGTGTCTCGCCCCTGAGACCCAGCTATCCCCAAACACAGTCTCCACAAAAGAGGATGCCTCGTATCCATACAATGCTCTAAATGGCGCATCTTGATAGATATGTAGTAAGTTGTGTTGTAACAGTACTCACCCATGTGCGACCATCTCACCCATGTGCGTTGTTGCCCCCCCCCCCATAGTTCCTTAGATACCCCTCCACCCATTTGTTGATGATCTTCATCTGTCCATCTGTCTACGGGTGGTAGCTGGTACTCGTGGCTAACAATGTGCCCACCAACCTGAAGAGCTCCTGCCAAAATGCACTGATGAAGCGCCCATATCTGTCACTGACTATCTGCCTGGATAAACCATGCAATCCAAAAACCTCTCTAAAAAATAGCTCTGCTACCAGTATGGCCTTGTAGTCCGTGGGTATAGCAAAGAAGTGTGCAAATTTGATCAGACTGTCGACCACTACAAATATACAGTCCCTGCCCTGCACTCGAGGAAGTCCTGTAATGAATTCCATAGAAATGCTCTCCCATTTCTGCTCCAGAATGGGTAGAGGTTGAAGTAACCACGTGGGGTGTGTCTACTCAAACTTGTTCTGCTGACAAGTCGTGCACTCTCGGATGTGCTTCAGTACATCATCCTTGAGACCCTTCCATGAGAATCTCTCCCTGATCTGTCGGTATGTTTTGAAGAATCCCTGATGCCCCGCTGTAGGTGAATCGTGACAAACCTTCAGAACCTTCCCTTTTAAGGTATAGATTCTGGAACTAAGTAGATCCGGTCTTTGTAGAAAATGACATCGTCTAACACCCAATATCTATCATCTATTACCTGTCCATTTAGTACCTCACAAGAAAACTTGTTTTTGGAGTACTCAACCAACAAATGTACCTTTCAATCTGTGCAAATATCCATCATCGAACACCCTATTGGACTCCTGGACAAAGCATCTGCTACGACATTCCTTTTTCCTTTAACATACTCAATGTCAAAGTCAAAGGCTTGGATCTTCGAGACCCACTTCTGTTGTCTCTCGCTAAGGTCTTTCTGATCCAGGAAATACTTGAGACTGTTGTGATCAGTCTTCACTACAAACCTGCTACCCACCAAATACTGCCTGAATTTGGTTAAGGCGTGCATGATTGCTAGCATTTCCTTGTCGTAAATCGAATAGAGTCTCTCTGACTCGTTGAGCTTCCTGCTCTCGAACACAATGGGATGGCCCCCCTGCATCAAAACTGCTCCAATCCCTACCCCTGATGCGTCACACTTTAGATCAAATGGCCGAGAGAAATCTGGAAGGGCTAGAACAGGGCATGTGCTCATAACCTCCTTCATTTTCTCAAAAGTCTGTTGTGACTCATCCGTCCACTGAAAAGCACCCTTCTTGGTTAGATCTGTGAGTGGTGCTCCCAACTGTGAAAAGACCCTGACATACCGCCTATAGTAACTGCATAACCCAAAGAATCCCTTCAGCTCTGTGAGGTTCTTGGGTGTTGGCCAATCCAGAATGGCCCTAATCTTCTCTTGATAAAACTGTACTCCATGCTCATTGATGATATGCCCCAAGTACAATAGTTCTCTCATCCCGAACTCACACTTGAACTCCTTGGCATATAATGACTGTGCCTGCATAATGCCCAAGACCTCCAAGTGTGCCAAATGCTCATCCCATGTCTTCTTGTAAATCAAAATGTCGTTGAAGAATATCAAAAGGTGCTTCCTCAGCTGCCCCCTGAATATGTGATTCATGCAAGACTGAAAGGCAGCTGGTGCGTTGGTCAACCCAAACAGCATGACCAAAAGCTCGAAGTGTTGAAAATGGCATCTGAAAGTTGTCTTCTCTATGTCCTGCTCTCTGATGTTGATCTAATGATATCCTGACCGTAGATCAATTTTGGTGAAGAAAACTGCCCTATGTAGCTCGTCCATCAACTCATATATGCGCAGAATGGGGTGCCTGTTCTTGATCATTTTCTTATTAAGGGCTTTGTAGTCTATGCACATCCTCAATGTGCCATCTTTCTTCAGTACTAGTACGACTAAAGAAGCAAAAGGACTCGTGTTGGGTCTGATGTACCCCATCGCAAGCAATTCGTCAATTGCTTTCTCAATCTCGTCCTTCAATCTATTGGGGTGTCTATAGGGCGCGGTGATCACAAGTGTAGCCCCTGCCTCCAACTCAATAGTATGCTCGAACCCCCTGTCAAGTGGTTTCCCTTGTGGTATCGGCCCAAACACTGGCTCATACTGACTCGGAAGCACTCTGATCTTTGGATGGTAATGCTCTATGCCCTCTGAATCCTTCCGGGTGGTGATCAGACACTCTGTTGCATATGCTACATCATTGTGGCGAAAGATCCACTCCATCCTCTTCGTTGATACTACTTTGGGTACTCCTGTAGACATACCTCTCAATACTACTCTCGACCCGTTGGCATCTCTGAGACTCATGGTCAACGTCTGATAGTTGAACCCAATCTCTCCCAATGAATATAGTCATTGTACCTGTTAGTCCCTAAAGTTGCACTTGACTGTGAGAGGGCAAGCTAGGGCATCATCAAAGGTTATTGCAATAGTATTTTAAGGGTTTTATGAATTGGTTTTTGAAAGGGTGGTCGAAAATTGGTTCAAGGTTTCAAGGTAAACATGAAGTTCAAAATAAAGCCAAGAGATATCCCACTGATTTGTTAAAGGGCAGCCACATAAATAGACCAGATAAAATAAGGAAAATTAAGAGAGGAAATATGGAAGTCTTCAATATGTTAACCCCATATGGATTTCTTATCTCAAAATGTAATTTAGAAACAAGAACATGTGCTTGTAAATCAAATCTTGATAATAACAATAACAGCAAAATCTTCACTGCATTAATTAAGACCAAGAAAACAATGCATTGCAATTGAAAAATGATCTCAAGCAAGAAAAGAAAAAGAACATGAAAGAAGAGAAAGTTTGACCATCAACATGTCTTTGCCATTAAGTATCAAAGTAGAATAAATATGTCTTACAAAGAGTTCAAAACAGGTCCCTGAGTATCCAATTTTTCGACCCCCATACCATCTTTCATCTGTCTATTTAAACTATACAAAAGATGACTACAAATCCTATTTTCTAGTATGCAGTTAGTAACAGGATCTAGTCAATGTCTATCTTCTAGGAAGATCAGCTCAAAACAAGCACTTACATTGCTAAAATAGTAATCAGCTCAACAGCTTAATCCAAAACACTTTTACAACAACTTATCAAATCCCACAAAATTTGGAGTTGATCTTGACCGAGTTATACATTCGAATGATCAAAATTCATTAGGTCAAACCAAGTTGATCATCTTTTACCCCTTGGGTAAATAGTATCAAGACTTTCAAAACTATGCATAAAAGGACTTCATAAGGCTATCATGATATAATGATGGCGCTAGCTTTAGTAGTCATTTGTTTCAGCTTGGTTGTGAGAATAATATTGTGCCAATACAAGTTAAAATTAGACTCTCACAGCTCCTTGAGAAGTGCCTTTTGTTCCTTTCTCTTTTTCTTGAAACCATGTATCTTCTCCTACTGTCTGGCACTCCATTGCTCCACCTAATCCTTTTCCTTCTTTAACTGCTTCACCATTTTCTGAAGTTCTTTAATCTTGTCTTTATCACTCTAACCTTGACTTTAAACTCTGGAAATTCTTCTGCAGGTGCAGGTT
This sequence comes from Picea mariana, assembly GCA_032191745.1. Classification (NCBI taxonomy): domain Eukaryota; kingdom Viridiplantae; phylum Streptophyta; class Pinopsida; order Pinales; family Pinaceae; genus Picea; species Picea mariana. The sequence goes on along the minus strand of JASDQU010438842.1, from coordinate 7,871 downwards.
TGTTCAGGTCTATAGCAGCCTGAGGTTTTCTTAGTTTGATCTAGTACCTAGAGGATAGTTCTGAGCGATGATCATCATCAGAACTATCTAAGTCCATGGCCTCTGGGAGATCTGGAATCTGATCTGGATCTGCAGAATGATAGTCTTTGTCATCAGAAATCCCACCTGTACCTTTAAACAATGCTTCAGATTTTGATGATCTAGTGGTTGCTCTTGTTATAGGTCCTATAGAGTATTGAGCAACTTGTTTGCCTTTTACTTGTGTCTTCACCAAGTTTTTATTTTCTTTTGCTTTCCTGTGCAATGGAGGTATTTTTGTCTGTTCTTTAATACCTGCTTTAGGGTCTTCAGAATTGTCCTCTATGACTATAAGGTTCTCTTTTTTGATGGATGGGTCAAACATAGCCTTAGAGTTTAACCTGAATTTGTTGACAGCCCTAGTGGAGTTTCTCCTAGGGTATTTAGACACAAGTGTAGGTTTCTTCCCCTGTTTTTTGCCCTTGGCACCTTTCTTAATGGTTGATTTTTGTTTATGCTGGACTATAGATTGAATTGGGTTAACATTATAATCTTCATCTTCATCCACTTCCATTTTTATCTCTGTATCAGGAAACATATCAATATCTGCATCAGGTTTTGATTTCTTACCTCCACTGGTAGTGGCTTCTTCTTGGCCTTTACCTTCACGGGCATCAACAACGATTTGTTGAGTTTGTATCTTCCTTTTGCTGGCCCTTGTTACCCTGGTTGCAGATGTTTCTTCTTTGATTTTGGATTCATCAACTGTAACACGTCGTTTTTGTATAGCTGATCTCTTCCCTTTGGCCTTTTTAGATTTGCTTGGCTGTGGATCATTACTTAGAGACTGGATTAACCAATCCCAGGGTCTCTGTACTTCATTCAAAGAAGAGACAACCAATGTCTTTATCAAAATTTGGTGGAAAAGGCTGCCTTTGGTTGTGGCAGGATGGGACTGCACCCTTTTGGACATCTTAGATACACTTTTTAGCAGAAAATATGGTAAATTGAGGGGGTAATCTCCATTGATGTGCATTAACAATCAAATATGATAAATGTAAACCAGTGAGAACCTACCCTCGCATGTAATATATCTGTGAATGATAATCAAGGCAGTATGCCACTCCTTTCTGATCCAGCTATGGGGTATTCATTTTTTCCAATTAGGGTTCTGTTTTTCTGGTATCAGGAACTGGTTCACGAACTCCATGACCACGTTCTCTTTTTTCCACCACCTTTCTCCCCCAATTGGCAATTTGCAGGCTCTTGCAATTGAGTGTTCAGTGACCATCATCAACAATTTTCCGATTACAACTTCAAAACCATCAAAGTTTTGTGCGAATACCATGGAGACATGTTCATCGTGTCCCTGGAAAGTTGTGAAAAACTCGAACCAACCTGCGTCTTTAAACCTCTGTGCCATTCGTGGGTAAGCTTCAAGCAATTCTGTGCCCTCGAGTTCCAACCTAATCATCTGTCCACTCTTCTTCGACACCATGTTACTAGTATAGTTCTGTAAAATCTCTGCGCAGTTTGAAAGTGGGAACTTTAAAACCTGTGACTGTTAGAACACAACAATTCCTCTTAATTCAATCTCTGCACACAACATCTGATATATTAGAATAACAGGTGATGGTGTCATTTAATAATATCGGGACGGGTTTGATTTGATGCAGGTCCTGGCTGGTACAGCTCGATCCCTTTCATATAATGGTTTAAATTGCAACATCAACTCGAGCAAAGATCGTGGAGCACATGCAGGTTCTCTATCCACGATTTGTGCAATCATGATAAGATCTGGGTTGGCTGGCGCATGTCAAAACATAATTACCTTAGCGCTGTAGGAATAGCGCCATTCATGACTTGGCAAAAATTTGAAATTTCAAAAGTAAAATAGACAAGTGATGTGATAAATCTCATTAAATCACGTCTTAAACCTTCAAAAACTTAAGAAAATTATTTCAAAGTGTAAAAATGCAAAACATAGCAAATCAAACCAAGGGTAAAAGTCTAAAAATTCAAGCAACAAAGTATAAGTAGGGAGGATTTAGGATTAGGAGTACTCACTTAATCAAGAACAAAGTTAGAGACTAACAGTACCCCCAACACTGCATCTGTATCTGATAGGTCAACTATGTAGAAGGTATCTGTCAAGGTGTAGTTGCCTAGCTTGCCCTCTAGGTCTGGAACCATATCCAAGCATGTCATAATATATCCATCTACCATGGCCACGGTGAACCCCTCAAACTCCTCAATGTGTAACCCCCTCCGAGCTAATAAGGACACATCGATGAAATTGTGGGTGGCCCCACCATCTACTAAAGTTGTCATGCGTTGCCCCTGTATAAGGCCCTTGAGCCTGGGAGTGTTGTACCTGGGTACTCCGGAAAGGGTTGCTATGGTCCCCCCTTTCACCTCTCTGCGAGGTTTTGTCTCCTCCTTTGGTTGTGCCTCTACCTATGTTTGAGGTTTCTTCAGATGTCGCTCTGGCTCATGTGTAGGCTCATCCTCTGAGTCACTGTCTGCCTGTGCTCTGATATCCTCATCCTCCTCCTCACTGCCTGATTCCACCTCAATGTAGTGGATATGTCCCTTTCCCATGCATCGATGCCCTAGGACCCAAGGGTCTCTGCAAGAGAAGCAAAGCTTCTTCTTCATCAACTCATGTCTGGTGTCATCATCCAACTTAGGCTTACCCTTCCAATCCCTCTGAGGATTCTTCTGATCCTTGTATGTCTGTGGCACAAAGGGTTTGGTAAATATTTTGGGTTTCAGCACTGAGTCCCCCATGTCTCTAGTGCGCATAATGGCCTCCTGTAGGGTGTGAGGCTTGAAAGCCTTAACCCGACCCCTTAATGTCTCCGTCAACGCCTCGGTGAACAACATCACCAATCTGTGCTCTGAAATATCTGATACGGCCACTGCCTTCCGCTGGAACTCTGTGATGAAGGCCTCGACTGACCCTGTCTGTCTCAACTGTGTCAAATCCCTGAAATGGAGTTATCAATCCCTCGTATCAAACCTCTCCATCAACCTCTCGGTGAACTCCAAATATGAAGTAATGCAGTTGTGACCCAAGGTCACCAGTCCATTATACCACCACTCGTGGGCCTCCCCATCCAAGTGCAATGTGGCAAAGTTAATAGCGTCTAACTCTGTCATCGGGTTGAGCTTGAAATATGTGTCAAGCTTCTATAACCATGCCTGAGTTGAGCATCGAGATGACCCGTCAAAAGTAGGAATATTCAGCTTTCCCACTTTCTTAATGAAGTCCATGTTCTAAGTGCTGATATTATGGTAGCTGCAGGAGGTATTAACCTCTACGTGTAACCTTTGACAAGACTAGAATATTCCGGGAAGTAAGAGAAACCCTAAAATGTTGGATAATAACCCTTGAAGGCAAGTCGGCTCAAGATAATAATTTATATTAAATTATTATCCTCCAGAAGTACAAATCGGCCCAGTTAGGTCACTTGGAAGACTATAAATAAGAGGGCGCTAGACCTCATTTGATTCACACTCTCACAACTGCATAAGACTAGTGATACGCAAGTTTGTAGAGGGAGTGCAGTTGCAGCTACTCCAACTAGATTTTGGCTTTTGGCTATGGTTTGGACTTTTTGCCTTGGTTATGGTTTGGATTCTTTGCTTGGTACGCTGGGCTTAGAGAGAGATACGCTATCTTGGTTGGCTATTGGTTTTAGTGTTTGCTTCCGAAATTATTCTGTCTATCAAGGATAAAGGTGCTCAAGGGTGGCTTCGACCTATGGTTGGGTGACAATATTGCTATATTGTCTATGGAAAAACGAGCACATCTCTCTATTTCTAACAAGTTATGGGCCCACACTATCTTCAGACAGTCTAACCACTGGAAGATAGATTGGGAAGTTATTTGTTAAGCCCGTTATGGCACCAGTTACAGCTGCAGCTAGGTTTTCTGATTATGCAGTTGCAACAAACCCTAACCCTTGTGTTCGGGCACTTATGATGAAGCATTTGACCTAATTCCTTGAGATCCTAGTGCGCCCTAAACTAGCGCACCTCTTGGTACCCTCAGCTAGCAAAAACGTCAAGTTTGAATTTTTGGTCAAAGTCAAAGTCAAAGTTTCACTGGTCAAAGTCAAAGTCAAAGGTTGACTTCTGGTCAAATTGATTTTGTGGTCAAAGTTGAAATTTTAGAGTTTCTAGCTTGCTCTAATCATTGAATCTTGTGATTGAGTTTCTAATCTCTTCTTGTCAAGATAGTATCTAGTTTCAGATTGGAAGACAAACTGGACAATGCTACAAGGTTTCAAAGGTATGCACTTGTATATGCTATCTAAGTTATATCATCTAGCAAAACATAAGTGTGTTTGCAGGGAAAGTACTAAAGACCTTGTCCAAGCTATAATCTTGTATTCAGTACATTCAGAGGAACAAATGCACCCTCCATAGCAGTTGAGGCTTCAGGTTCCAGGTTTGATTAAATTGTCAAGCTTCAAATTTGTATATATCAAAGGTGATAGTTGCTACATTACAAATTATGAAAGCAGTCTTTGAAAGGTTCTATTATTGCTAGGTGCAATGAATACTTGACTGCATATGAATATCATTGATATAGATGCTTATTGTACTTGTTTGCAAGATGAACTAACATTTCCTCTAGAGAGATATTTCTTGTTTGCTCTTGTTGTTCTTGTTCCGAGCAAGTACCCTTGGGAAATATGTTTGATGAACAATCCTTGTTGAAGCTGTCATAGAAGAAGTTTATAAGGATGACACAACTGCCAGATGGGCAGCAATCAGAACAGATAGAAACAAACTTAAAGAGACTTAGAGGAGTCAGACTCAAAGGAAGTCAGGAATAAAAAGGAAACTAGAATAGGTTTGGGACACTTTGCAGAAAGCAAAGAGAGATGCAGCAAACAGAAGCATCGACTCTCTCAGATGGAGGGAGCTGATCACAGAATTCCAAAAGAAGAGCATGTATATTGCTCATTCAGGCATGAAGCCGGGATTAGGAGGGAGCTAATCCCCAATGATATGATCCATTGAAGAATCCGTGAATATTATGAAGTATTTGTCCATGTTCTTCATTACAAGTAGCAGCCATGATATGCAGCACATGTTCAGCTTGACTCTAGAAGAAGTATTCTTCAAGAAGCCTTGAATATCCTTGGTTGTCCATCTACATTTATGTTCCTATGGCGAAAGGAAAAAAGTTGGAGCCTTCAGGAAAGAAGGGCATGTAATCTACAGAAGATTCCATGGACTCCAACATTAAATAGAAACACGAGGAAGAACATGAAGATTCTAAGAAAGAAAGAAAAGTTAGAACAACCAATTGAACCAGTTTGAACAAACTAAAAGCAGTCAAGCAAAAGGAATGGAAGGAAGTTGTGATGAAGAACAATGTATGTGAGAAATTGTGAAAAAGACTTAAGCATTGATAGATACAAGGCGAGACTCATGGCCAGAGGGTTCTCCCAGAAGGAGGGAGAAGACTATGATGATAGCTTGTTCCAGTAACCAGATATACCTCTACCTGAGCCATTATATCTCTTGCAGTATCCATGGGTTGGAGTTTACATCAGATGAATGTAAAGACTGTTCTTCTCAACAGAGTAATTGAAGAAGAAGCGTATGTAGAGAAATATCAAGGTTTTGAGGTATACCAAAAAGAGACCCTTGTATGCAGATGGAAGAAGACCTTGTATGGATTCAAGCAAACTTGGTGCAGAGCCTCTCATGTATAGCAAAAGCGTGGTGAAAACTTCCTATGACAGAGGAAGTATATTGAAATGGTTCTTCAGAAGTTCAGGATGATGGATTGCAAATCCATGGCAAACTCCCATGATGACAGATTTGAAGAAGTTGAAAGACACTAATCCAATAGACCCATCTCTGTATCAACAATTGATTGGCTCGTTAATGTGTTTGGAGAATACTCAACTGGATATTTGTTTTGTGGGACGTTTAAGTTATGATACAGCTGCATGGATTTATCGATTCAGATTGGGCAGGAAGTGCAGATGACAGAAGAAGTGCTACTTGGATATGTTTCAGTTTGAGCTTTGCCACGATGTCATGGGCTAGCAGGAAACAAAAGTTTGTTGCACTCAGCACTGCAGAAGCAGAGTATATCGGAGCTTGTGATGCTTGTACGAAAGAAGTGTGGCTCTGTAAGTTGGTTTCTAGACTGTCTAATCAGGTGTTGGATTCGACCGTGATATATTGTGATGATCAGATCTGTGTGAAGCTTTCAGAGAACCCGGTGTTCCATGACAGGTCGAAGCACATTAAGATCAAGCATCATTTTCTATGTGATAAAGTCTAGAGGGGAGAAGTGGTTCTCTAGAATATCTCCACAGATGAGCAGATAGCAAATATTTTGGTAAAGCCTCTATCCAAGATGAAAAGTTTGTGTACTTAAGGGACAAGCTGGGGCTCGTGGAGACGACTCCCTTATTGAAAGAGGAAGCGATTACTCCTAGGTTGGGAGGGACCACTGATATGTTATTGAATTATGGACAGTCATTTTCCAGTTCGGAAAATGGTCTAGGTTGGGCAGTTCCTTTCCAGTCCAGAAAGTGGTTCGAGATTTCTAACGGAGAGTCATTTTCCAGTTCAGAAAATGGTCCAGATCGGACAGTGATTTTCATAATGAAAATGGTCTGACAAATTGTTGATGTACCATAGACAGCGATTCCCCTTATGGCCGGTGTGGGGGATTGGTGTAGGCCAGTCATTCTTCTTGGCAGTCACTATAAGTAGTGGTCAAATAGAATGGTCTGCCTCGTCGGGCAGTCATTCTTTCGAAGTTCACAGTTGTGAGCAATTTCGAAGAATGATCTGTTTTGGAGGTTGTTGTAGGATAGTCACTTCCATAGGAAATGGTCCGGACAGTCATTCCCTAGGGCAGACTCATTCTCTCCAAGTTGCACTGTGATTAGTGTCGGAGGACTGGCCTAGTTAGGTGAATGGTCCAGGTTCAGCAATCAGGGACAGGCATTCCCTAAGGCAGACTCATTCTCTCCAGGTTGCACTATGATTAGTGCCGGAGGAATAGCCCAGTTAGGTGAATGGTCCAGGCTCAAAAATCAAGAACAGTTATTCTTCTATGCTTGGGAAGAATAGTCCAATAGCCCATGGTTGATGTTTTACTTTCTGAGGGCATATGCTCTTCTAGATCTCACAGATGTGAGTGGAAGAATGGCCCAGATGACTCAGCTTGTATTGTGATATTGTTTGTGCAAGTTGATATTTGTTAGATTTAGGGTGAATTTGCAGAATATTAGTCTCTTTTAATTTTTCTATAATTAAGACAAATTAGATCTGTAAATCAAATCACATGTAAAGCAGACTTCAGCAATGTTCTGATCACATATGCATTTAAACTCAGATTTAAGAAACAGATCTAAACACTGTAACTAAAACACTCAACTCAGATATGGAACTTAAACAGAGGCAACAGCATATAGAAAGATTTATCTATGGCATATATTAGCAACAGAAAAGTAGAGTTCAGATCTTAACAGTAGTGCTTTAATCTAAGATCAGAAAACAAATGATCTCTATGAAGAACAAGTTTCAGATCAGTGTTAGCAGCCCTTTAGATACCACAATAGATCTGCATACTTAGATCATAGACAGTTATCAACAGCTCTCTGAATGTACCAGCAGATATATATAACAGCAAATCTATAACATCAAATCTATAACAGCAGAGCTTATTCAAACAGTAAACAAGGAGCACATGTTATAGATCTATACACTGCCTAATAAACAATCTTATTGTAAACTCAGATCTGAAACTAGAAGCAACAATTAGAAAGCATACCTGGTACCAGCCTTACCTCTGAAGATAGCTCAAA
>JASDQU010438841.1:99401-110670 GCA_032191745.1 Picea mariana | reverse complement strand
TTTTGTGGATGTTACACCCATGTTACATATTCTATTGGTAGGTTATTCCACTTGATGAGTGATCCAAGTGGAAATCAATGACAACAAACCTCTTCCAATGACTCATCACAATTCTCCATCTTGGAAATTTTTTTATCTACAAGTTTTCATGTCCTAAACTTCAGGGCCCATTCTGATGCCTTAAACGATGTTTTTGGGCCATTCGGGGGTATGAGGTGCCCACAACCTTCCTAAGCCTACCAAATATTCTACTTCTCAATTAGATATTTCCAACAAGTTGTTATGCACCATGAATGGAGATTTTATGAAAATGTTGCACTCTTCAAAGGTTGATGTATGAACTAGCCTCCTTGGGTCCCATAATCCTTTGTCTCCTAGAGTTATGGTTTTTGAACCTTTAGGGTTTTTTCCTCTTAGGGTTTATTACTTTATGTTAAAATTTCATTTCAATGTCTGGTAATTTCTTCTTGCAGATGAGTGTAGTTGACAACTCTCTCTTTAGAGACAAGATAACACCATTATAGCTAGCTTGTATTTCTTTTCATTTTACAATCTTTTCCTATTTCATTCATTAATAAAATTTGGGTTTCACTGTATTACTATTCTCTTTGCAATATTTATGTTTGTTTTTTTTCATTTAGAATACTTCCTTTCTTTTTTTTTCTCTATCCAATCCATATAAGTGGTATCAGATCAATATGGTCTTTGTTGTTTCTCAGTGCATGTCCCCAGTGCAGTCAAAGTATAGATATTTTGGTCTCAAGATAATTTCACTCGGGGCAAACCATTCTCTCCTACCCAAGTGGAGTAGGATATCCTCTCAAGGTTTTTCTTAAGGAATGCCTTGTGTGACAGAGTAACAATATCATGGACAATTTCACCCAGATATTTCAACAACTACAAATAATGGCCAAGGCACATCAACAAGAAGCCTTTTTCAGAGGTGTGACACCCTTGAAGATACAAGAAAAATTTGGTATTCCTTTATTTGAAGGAAGGATATATGAATATGCTTTGGAGAAATGGTTAAATATGTTAGAAGTTTATTCCTATGTTCAAAAAACATTTAGCATCGAAGTTTATTCCTATGCTCCTTAAATCCCTTCTCCGTGTCAAGCATTTGTGGAAAACTTATTGGGAGAGACATAACAAATATGTGTCTACAACATTTAGGACATAACCCACTTGGGAAACCTTTGTTGATTCCATCAAGGAGGAGTTATACCCTGTCAGAAACTATGATGAAGAGTCCACGAGATGGACAACTCTTCATCAAGAGAGAGACTAGACAGTGATGGAGTACACCAATATCTTCTATACCTTGCACTCAAACATGGGTATTGGGTACTACAACCAGAACTTGATTTTTAAGTACCACAATATCCTACATAGTTTCATCCAATCATATATGGATTTCTTATACATCTCCTCACTATGAGTCACTTACCAATATGTTTTCAAAATCGAGTAGAACTTTAAGCAAAGGAATAAGAAGGAGTATCAGTCTACAAATGTTTCACAATAGAAGCATGGTGAAGTTATCCCTTACCCACAAAACAAAGGATAGATAAAATATATCCAACCTCAATACAACTAGTCCAATATGTAAGAAAATAAGGGTAATGGGAAGTCAAAAAGGGACATTGGAAAGTGGTGTGAGTTCCACAAAATCCCCTAGCACAACACTAATGAATGTTGCTTGAAACTACCATTGTTGGTCAAGTTGAAAGAAAAATAATAATACTCTAGGTTAGACTCTAATTGAGAGTAGGATAAGGGAAAGTGGATTGTTGAAAAATAATCTAGTGCTACCATTGCAACTACAAATATCCAATCAAAAGAGTTAGAGGATTCTAAGGAGGAGCACCTCTACCATTCACATATGTGGGTGAAGGGAACTCCACTACATTTCATTGTCTATAATAGTATCCAAAAGGACGTGATCTTGACCAAGGTCATCAAGAGATTGAATTTTCCAACAACACCACACCCCCAACCATACACCATCATTTGGTTGACTCGGGGACAAGACCTCTACATCAACCAACAATGTTTCCTTTCCTATGGAATCAAGCCCTTAAAAGATGAGGTACTGTGTGATGTTTCCCCAATTGAATTTTGTGATGTTCTTTTAATAAAACCTTCTATGTGGAAACATCATGATGCTTGTGATTTTAGGGCTCGTAGTGTCATTTTAACTTTGGAAGGCCAACTCTACAAGGTACCAAAGCTACTCTTGACTACTGCAGTTTCCTTGATCTCAATAATGCACTGCCAAAATGTATTCTCTTAGACCAAAAAAAAAAACTTCTTCATGGTTCGATTGGAAGGTAAGAACAAGGTCATTACTACTACGTCGTTCTTAACATTGGGCCTCTCTACAAAGAAAAATTAAGTGGACAAGATTGTATAGGAATACAAAGATATATTCTCTTCATTTGTGGGAGTGCCTCTACATTTACAAGTCAAATAGTTAATTGAATTGATACCCGGTGATCATTTACCTAATGGCCCAATAAACAAAATCTCTCTTTTGGAGAATGATGGAAGAAAATGTCAAATTCATGATTTGATCAAAAAGGGCCATAGTCAACCAAGTTCCTCACCTTATGGGAGCCTAATTGTATTAGTGAAGAATAAGAATGGGACATGGAGACTCTATATTGATTAAAGAGACTTAAGAAAAATAATTGTTAAGAACCGATACTTGATCCCCTAGATTGACAATATTATTAATCAGCTTAAATGTGCGAAGTTATTTAGTAATATTTATCTAAAGTCATTCTACCACTAGGCCTCGATTGAACAAACTAATGTATGGAAGATATCCTTCATGTCTAAAGAAGGCCTTTTTGAGTGGTTGGTAGTTCCTTTTGTCTTGAGTAATTATCTGGTAACATTCATGAGGATTATGGATGACATGTTCCATCCATTCACAAACTCTTTTGTGGTCAAACATTTGGATAAAATCCTCATCTTTAATAGAACTTGGGTAGAACGCTTGTAGCACATTTAGCAGATCTTGATCACTCTATGGAAACACAATTTCTATGTCAATCTGGAGAAATTCATGCTTGGAATGCAAATAATTCAGTATCTAGGATACATTGTGGATGAGCATGRGGTGCATGTGGACCCCTCCATGATCCAAGTAATTCATGATTGTCATCCCCAATGACTCTAACAGAGMTCTACAACTTCCTAGGAATTKCCAATTTCTATCATAGGTTCATGTTGGGGTTCTCTCATATCTCTTGGTCCTTATCCATGTGACCAAGGGTGGAGATAAAGCCATTTTTTCTTGGTTAGAGTCACAACAGAAAGAATTTGAGGAACTAAAATGTTKCATGTTCTCCACATCAATCCTCACTCTACTAGATTTACAATAAATATTTGAGATAGAGATAGATGCTTATGACTATGCTATTAATTAAATCCTCACTCATCATGGACATTTKSTGGCCTATCATAGCAGGAAACTCTTTGATATTGTTCACATATATCCCACCTATGAAAAATACATGTACTCCACTATGCATGCATGCAAATAGTGGAAGCAACGCATTTTAGGAAAGGGAATTATCATTCACATTGATCACAAGCCTCTTCAATTCATGTATACACAAGGAAATTTATATAATGAATTCCATCAAAAGTGGTCCACATACTTGCAATGATTCCACTTGAACATTAAGTAGAAGAAGGGAAGAAAAAACAGTGTTGTAGACTACCTTATTTATCTCCTATTTACGACACTAAACACATTTTTAAACTCATATGGGAACAATACCTCTAAGTGGCCCTAATTTTACAATAAAAACCCTAAATTTACTGCTAGATATCAAGCATTGGGTGCAAGTAAACAAGTTCCATACTTTCACCTCTAGCATGCACATTTGTGATATCTAGGCCATCTTTTTTTTCCTTCAAGTGAGAGTGAAAATATAATTTGGGAGAAACATTATAGTTAGGTGGCATGGAACTTCTATGTAGAGGAGATAGTAGAATTACTTGAAAAGTATTTATACTGGCCAGAACTATAACAAGGCATCAACAATTATATCAGATCATGCAGTACCTATGTCATTGTTAAACCTACCATTAAGAAGAAAGGACTATACACTCCTCTCCCTACCCCATAAAATACCTAGGAGTTAGTCTCCATGGATTGCATGTTGTAGTTTCCCTCCACCAATCACAATAGTGATTGTGTCTTTGTGGTTGTCAATTGGTTCTCTAAGATGGCCATTTTGGCACTGTGTAAGAAGAGTATCACAACCAAATACATTACTAAGATATTATTTAAGAATGTTTGGGTTCACTTTGGTATACCATAGACCATTATTTGAAATAAGGATAGTAGGTTCCTCTGTAACTTCTAGTGTAGCTTGTGGTATATGATTGACACCAAGATGACCAAATTGATTGCCTTCCACCCCCCAAAAAATGGAAAAATAGAAGTGGTCAATATGATTATTGTGTATATCCTATGCATGTACAAATAAAATCATCCAAATACATAGGTTGAAAGTCTTCCATATGTTCAACATAGATACGATAGAGCCCTCCACATATCTATTAGCCACAACCCTTTACAGGTGTGCTTAGGGTTCTAGCCATTGCCCCCCATTGATGTAGCCTTTCCCATTGCATCTTCACAAGAAGTTTCCTCCCATTCTCATACTAAGTTAAATAGAGAAGACAAATCTATTGAATAGGTTCAACACATACAATAAAAATTTCATGATATCCTACAAAAATCCATTTCCAAGTACAAGTAGAGACATGACCAACATTGTGTTCCAGTTGATAAGGTATAGCTTCATTTACAGAAAGAGCGTCGCATAGGCCCCCATAGGAAGAATATACCACCTCCCATAGGAATATTATACCAATATGATATGGGAATCACACTATCACAAAGGATATGGGTAAGAATGATTTTGAATTGAGTATTCCCCTTTCCTTGGATTGCACCAAGTATTTAATGTGGAGTTGCTTCAACCATATTTTCCACACTTATTGGACACTTCGGAGGTGGATGAACATTTGGCCCCTAAAAATATCAATATTGACTGCAATGAGAAGGAAAAGATGGAGCATATCATGAACGCCAAGATCAATGACACCCTCTAGCAAAAAAAAAACTCTATTGGATTGTCAAAGCAGTACAACTTATTCACCAAGGCAAGTGTCTCACCAAATGTTAAATTCAACAAAATTTTCCCCATATAATGAGGGAAATTGATGCAATGGGGAGAATTTATTCTGAAGGGAAGAGGACTGATCTAAGTGGACATTGGTTCCCAACCACCTGTTCCACGAACTCGACATGGTTTTCTATCTTAGCAGTTATTTTATCTACAACTTTTCAGGGCCTAAACTTCTGGGGTCGTTTTGAGGCCTTAAAAAATGATTTTAACAATTTAGGGGCCTAGAATTGCCATGGCCTCCCCATTCCTACCAAACATTGTACTTATCAATTATATTTTTATAATGAGCTACCTTTCACCCCAAACAAATATTGTATGCAAAAGTTGCAACCCCGCGAAGTTGACGTATCAACTAGCCACCTCGGGGCCTACAATACTTTTGGTGCTTCGTCTCCTAGAGTTAGGGTTTCATATATTTAAGTTTTTTTTTTATATTAGGGTTTAATACTTTATGTTCAAATGAAATTTCATCCTCTTGTAATGACCTCTTGTAAATGAGCATAATTTATACCTCTCTCTTTAGAGATAAGCTACTGCCATTCTAGCTAGTTTGTATTGCTTTGCATTTTACAATATTTTCCTATTTCATTAGATAATAGAATTTGGGTTTCACTATATTACTATGATCTTTGAAATATATATATGTATGTGTTTCCATTCATAATCCTACCTTGAGATCAATGAGGTACTCAATTATTGCTTGATTTCATAGTTTCTTGATCCATATTTCAAATATTGTTTCTAGTTCTATTATGATTATCCCTTATTTATTAATCTCTAGTAAATAGTATGAATTGGGATCTTAACATTGATTACTTACCTTATTTATGTAAGAAACATCAAACACTATATGCATACATGACTATAGAGGTGGCTCTAATTTGTAAGCCATATTTCTAATCCTTTTCAATACATTATAGGGACAATAGTACTTGGGTGTTAATTTCTTGTCCTTATTTTGTTTCTTGAGGTACATTTGTTTGTATAGTTTTAGCCTGCAAATTACGACCAAATCCCCAACTTCAAATTCCCTTTCACTATGATGTTGATCTTCTTGTCATTTGATCATATTTTGTGTTATAGACAAGTTGTTCTTCAATTGTTAGGGTCCTACCCTAACCCCCTTACTTATATACTTTATAAATGTATGAGGAAATCTTCCTTGAATAAGACCCATTAAATAGTTATTTAATACTCACTCATGTACGTTTTAAACCTTATACTATAACAATTCACAAATAAATTCTTTATAGAATAGAAAGAAAACAATATCTTTCACACATAGTGATAAAAAAATTACCTTGGAAACTCTTGACCAGTAAAACAAACAAATATTTAGAGCAATAGTGTTAGGGACCTAACCTCCCTAATCCCTCCCATAGGTAGAATACTATATTTTCCATGTGATAAAGGAAAATATTAATAAGGCCTAGTAATAAGGAATAATAAGTCAAATGTAAGAATACCTTATAGAAGCTTCCTCTTCTATAAGATCGTCATCTAGATTGTTCTTTTGGTAGATAGATTTAGTGTAAATAGGAGTCGAGGGCATGGGAAGTTTTTGTCTTGATAATTATTATAATAGAGCGATGCTCTATTGGAGGTTTCCCCCTTGAAGAGGCAAGTGAACATTGTTTCCTATCACTAAAGGTATTATTTGGGTGGTGTGGTTTCATCTATTGTGTTGTTCCATTGTTATTATTTGCAATATTTATGTTTTCAACTATTGTTGAGTCTCCATTTTGACACTTCTAATGCCCTATATTACCCCCCTATCTGAGTCTATTTTACCTATGCCATGTGTATCTAATTGATTGTTTCTTCCATAAATACACTTGATTACCTTGTTCATGTGCATAAAGGGAATTATGATTAAGGCATGATTTGTTTAGTTTTCTTGAGTTAATTCAATTAAAATGGTTGATTTTGTATGATCCTAATCACTTTGACTCTTAAGCAGCATGATCCGCTACCCAGTCTATTTTGGTACCAAGGATCCACTTATTTTGGTACCAATGTGACTGTGTTATTTCGGTACCAAAAAATGACACCTATTCCGGTACCAGTGCGACTGTGTTATTCTAGTACCAAATGACTGTGTGTATTCTGGTACCAATTGTATTTCCAGAATTCACTTGTTGAACATGTTTGCTGAAGGAGATTCCAAGAAATTGGTTGGATCGAAGTATGCAAAGTAGTTTTCAATATCATGATCGACTTCATCACTCATGCACTTCATGTCATGAGGATGAGTCCATCTCTAAAGATTCGATATGTATTTCCAATTGTAATATTTTAAAATTGTTTCATAATTATCCTTGTCTCTTGATAGTAACGACTTACCTTCTTTATAAGGGATGTTGTATAGGTGATAGGGCACATGAATGATGAATGTAATGAAGCAAGTTGTAAGAACCAGATGATGCATATTCTTTTGATGTATGAGATGATGAGTTGTTGATTCGATTTACCATTTGAAGAAATACAAACGATCTGTTATCCAATTTCTGGGTATGATTAGAACGCTTTAGTCTGTTATCTTCTTAGAGCTTCCATGTTGGAATCGAGAAGGGCCCACCATTCTGATATGGTAAGATTAATGTAAACTATAGCTCATCTTTATATTCCTATACATGTATGTTTTATTCGAGTACTCAATTGTGTGTGTCATGTACCTTTTATTTTGATTTTTTGTTTGAGTCAAACTATGAATTCATATAGTATACATATTGTGTTTGATATATATAATTGTTAGATATTTTGAGTAAATTGTGAATGGGATTTATTAGTGTAAGTTTGATAAGTATGGTGCACCATATCTTTGGTAGTTTTACTTAGTTTCATAAACAGTAATTTGTATTGAGATAGTTGTACAGATTTATAAAATTTTACAATCCTGAAACGGTGTTCTTTATAGCGATTTTCATAATTTATTTTGAAATTTCAAGTGTGTTAATATAGGAACAGTTAAGATCCCATCAGTCACCCTACATGGACTATTAAATGGAGAATCTTAATACACCTAGTGTTCCCTGTGCAGGGTCAAATAGTTTCTTCTAGAATTGATTTAGTTATGAGTGATTTCCTTTTGAATATTGTGTGCAGAAAATTGATTACAGTTTACTGTTGAAATTAGTTGCTATAGGAGGCAAGATCTAAGTTCATCTCTTCATTTCATGAGCCTCTAATGAAAAGATTTGTCACCTAGAAAAGAACCTTTTGATTCATTGTTTGCTTGAGAAGTTTTGTTATCAATTTTCTCTTCTAAGTTTGGAGTTCTATTGTTGAAGTGTGCCCATATTTGATTGCTAGTTGTTGTTAAGAGTAGCAGCTACAGATAAATAATTCAAAGTCCATCTTTCCACTTCATGAGCTTGTAAATGGGAAAGGCATTATCTGAGAAAAATCTTTTGAGTGCATTATTTCAAGTTTTGTTTTCTAATTTATGAATTGTGTGAAGAGTGTTATCTTTGAAGTGTGAAAACAAAGTATTGGTTTTTATATGGTTTTCTTGATTGAACTATACTCATCAAACATAGGAACCTATCTGTTATTGGCACATATAGTGCTTCAACTCTACTAATTACGAATCCCGGTTGATAATTTATGTTTGGTAATATATTATCCAAATAATTTCACCAACATTTTAGCGTCATTGTCGGGGAGTTGTAAACGATAATAGGTAGTATTAGAATGATATTTCTTTAATGGTTTTGGATTGGTTTTATGGATGATCTAAGNATTTCAAGTTTTGTTTTCTAATTTATGAATTGTGTGAAGAGTGTCATATTTGAAGTGTGAAAACAAAGTATTGGTTTTTATATGGTTTTCTTGATTGAACTATACTCATCAAACATAGGAACCTATCTGTTATTGGCACATATAGTGCTTCAACTCTACTAATTACGAATCCTGGTTGATAATTTATGTTTGGTAATATATTATCCAAATAATTTCACCAACATTTTAGCGTCATTGTCGAGGAGTTGTAAACGATAATAGGTAGTATTAGAATGATATTTCTTTAATGGTTTTGGATTGGTTTTATGGATGACCTAAGGGTGAAGAGAAGACGATAAGACATGCGGGAAGAGCCCACACATCCACTTTGGTGGGGTTTCTCCAAAGTTAGGTTGTCCTCTCTTCTTTTGATGCAAGTGTGTTTTTATTTATGCAAATTTAGTTTTATTTATGATGAGCTAACTTGTGCAAACCGATAACTTGGTGACAGCAAGGTCCTGGTAACGTAAGGAGTTCAAGCTTGGTGTGTTTTTTTTTTACAAGTAGTTTTAAAATTCAGATCTTTGATAATAAATCATGTTTGGGGTGTTGTAAGAACCCTCAGAGTATTAATTTGTGTTGTGAAACAGGTATCATCAACTAGATAGAGTAATTCAAGGATGATCAAGAGCTTGAAGAATGTTCCTCCAAGAACTTTCTTGCATTGTAGCAGTAGCTGGGATATCCACCTCTCAAGAAGAGCATATCTTCACAGCGATCAAGAATCTAGTTGTATCTCCATGGAAAGATTTAAAAGTCTCATTGGATTCCTCTTGTCAATTTGTTGAGGAGAGTAAAGAATCATGGATATTATTCAATGGAGAGAAACCAGTGGAACCTGAGATTGAGGAGTCCTTAGCATGCCTCTCAACAGATCCTGTATGTACTTCAAATACCAATCATTTTGAAAAGGATAATCTTCATAGCATGGTAGAGGAGGACATTCAGTGTGACCTAAACAAAGAAGAGAAACAATAATATATTGAACCTATTGAAATATGGTTTCAATTAGTTATTAGGTCACACGACTCTTTTATTTTTCATTATTGCTTGATCTCATCATCAAAGCGGTTGGTCCTTCATACTCCAATATGCATTAAAAATTTTCTTTTAAATCCGAGTATGGATATATTTTTAACCCTGTTACGCACATGGCTTTATTGGAAGTATTCATATACTTGAAGGGAATTTTATTTGTTTCAATTAGAGTAGGATAGGTAAATAAACAAATAAATGTTGCAATGCAACCTATATTTCATACTTTTCATAAATGGGAATGTCAAAAGCTAATAAGCAGTCAATTTAAGATCTTTCATTCCTATAGTAGATTTCTTTCTAAAAGTTATGATAATTTTGTTTGGAATCTTATGAGAAGGGAATCTCTTCATCCTCCGAATGCACACATGATACTAGAAGGGTTTCAAAAGTGGAGAAGGCATCCTTGACAATGGAAGATAACACTTAAGGGAGTGCTTCATGACCTACTTCTTCAAAGTTCTTCTTTTTCCTTAAGTTGTTAAAAATGATGCATTCGTGCTTTATCATTACCTATCTATTTTAAGACCACTATTTCACAAGGATGATCAATTCAATGATATTTTTAATAGAAGTTGAAACTAAATTCTAATTCCAAACTATTTTATTCATAGTTATAATTCAACTTTTGACATTTTCCCAAAATGTTTTGTTTGTAAGCATGAATAAAAATCTAGTTTTAATTAGTTCTATTGGTTTGTTTTTAGCAGATGTTCGCAACTCTCTGAGAATTTTTTTTTAGCATCTCACATTGTTTGCATGAGGCCATGAAAAACCTTAGGCATGGGGGAGTGGTTGCTGAAACCTTCATATTCTTTTGCAACTTCCATCAGCGAGGCCAAATCAACATGTTCAGTGCTAGGATTTGACAGTCATTTCCAAAATTCTAATACCATTCTATTCTGGTACTGCAAACAATGTTTTCCTCTATGTTCACATGGTACCAAAGGAGAAAGTCTGCATTCATCTGGTACTGAACAACATTCCTGTGCTCATCTGGTACTGTTCTCATCTGGTACTGATGGTCACCTATGTGCTCATCCAGTACCAAAGGAGGAGGTTTTTGCTATTTCGGTACTGAACCACAACTCTACGCTATTCCGATACTGAAGCACAACCATGCGTCCATCCGATACTCAGGTGATCCAGTACTGGTAATAAGGTGTCAGTATCTCTAATCATATATTCAAGTTTTTCTGCTCGATTTAAGTACTAGGACATATAAATTCAACATTTTTCGT
>JASDQU010438841.1:61561-72786 GCA_032191745.1 Picea mariana | reverse complement strand
CTGTGAACATTGCTATCTGAATCAAGTGCTATTTCTGTTCAAGTGCTATTTCTGTTGCTATTTCGTATATCATTTCTGTGTATTGTGAAGATTATGCTGGATATTATACTGTTATTCTGTTATTTCTAGCATTTCGTTTCTGTTCTGCATATTTTATATATCTGGTATCTTGCATGCTTTTTCGTACTTCGCTCCATCTTTTCTGCTCTTTTGCTTACTCCGACCCAGTGACAGTCACTATGTTTCCCACGCAGTTCTCGTTTTACCTTTTCTTCCTTGATCTTCGCTTCCTTCCATAACCAAGGGCCAACATGAGGCTCAAGACATTTTCCATCATCCACATTTACCAAATTATGATATACATTAATCTACCTTAAACCCATTGCACAAATGTAAAGATATGAACTCACATCCACTCAATAGACACAATCTTGGATGTCTAACAAAGATTTAATCACTTGAAATTATTTGTTTCCACTATAGATAAATGATTGCATGAAGAAATGTATCATGATTGATTGCATAAAGAGTCTAAATGGAGCATAAGAATGGAAGTAAAGTGTAAGAAAAATGTTTTGAATGTTGCATAGAGAGTCTAATTGAAGCAAAGGAAGGGAAGTAAAGTGTAAATTGAAGTGAATTATGCTTTGTCTACACTATGGTGCTTGTTTTTGTAATAACATAATTGCATGGAGACAAGTAAAGTATTTTATTTACCACATTATGTTACAAGTTATCACTTATACATACTCTTAAGAAATGTCTCAATAAACACAAACTTTATTAAAAATTTGTATGCATAGTGCTTATTGTTTCTTTATTTTTTCTATGCATAGTGTTTATTTTTTCTGTGCATAATGTTTATGGTTTCTCTATTTTTTCTAGGAGATATTACTAAATACCATTTCCGTGTAAGAAAATTTTAATGATAAATTATTGTGGAGACAAATCTTTAGTCATGAATGCTTGCATAGATGAAAGTGAGATGCTTATGAGTTTTCAGGAAGTAACATCAGTGAATCTCAGTTGGTACAAATTAAGGTAATCCACGTATATGTACTTTTGTGGTGTGTTTAGTTTTCACTCTTAGTCTATCTTACTTTTTAATCTTCTGAGTAGTTTATATGTATTAGTGGCATCATTTAATTGAGATTTGTTTTTTTCATGTTCCATGTTATATCTATAATGAGTAAGATATTAACTATACTATTAGCATATGGATCATGTAGATGTTTTGTTTGCTTCCTTTGAAGAGTTGAGACTCAAGACAATTAACCTCTAACAGAAAGTGCCTATAATCTAGTGGATAATTTGGTCATGCAGAAGCTTTTATTGTAGTTGCAATTGAATTTTGACAACATAGTCACATAGAAAGAAAGCATTTGTTGTAGGAGTTGTCAATTCATTGGAGTAATTTGTAGGAATCAACACTCTTATTGATTTTGATAGGCGAGCTATAAACTCAATTGTCCAATCTTTTTAAGTGATCCCTAATGAAAAACAAGAACAATAGTATTGGTAATAAAATGAGAGAGGATAACTTGATTCCTCACCCAGTGTTTGTTGGATTAATAGTTTTGAAGTTCAATAAGTGCTTGTAGACAATCCTTGGAGAGCTAAGTTTGGAGCGGTTATTGAAGAATGGGATGGGGCTCATTATTGGAAAAACAAATTATGAAGGGAGGAAGACATATTGTAGTTAGAACTTGCAAGATTTAATGTGGGAATCCAAATCACACGTGCTTTCTTTCCATATATTGATACATTTATATTTGAAGGAAAACATTTTGGATTGGATAAACAATGCCATAGTCACTAATTTCTTTTTGGATATCAAGTTTATTTATATATATATGAATGAAACTTAAGATTTTGGTTCATAAGAATGCCAATGAAAGAGTTGTCTTGGAATCTAGGAGGATAAACATGCTCATAGTTCCATATCTAGCAAAATAAATGATCTTGGTCATTCAAGGATACTTTTTCTGACTTTTATGCTACTTGTTTTAAGCCACCCAAATGTCAATGTCACTACACCTAAGAAACTTGAATGAAATCCAAATCATCGAAAAGTTGTATTACATGTTGATGATGTGATATGGAGGAGATGGGATCTATGTCATGCCACAAAATTGTATGTAGTTGTAATGTGCTTGAATGCAAAATAGCACATTGTTGCAAATATACATTTTAACTAAAATAGAAGCTAAAATACAATAATAAACAAAAGGATTAAAATAAGTGAAGTAAGAGGCAAAGCACAAAACAGGTGGATATCGGTGTCCACCAACCTTTTTCAACTCGCTCAAAACAATTTTCTGGCAATTTTGACAATTTACTATTTTTAGCATTTTTAAACTTTCAGGGCCATTTTGAGGGCCTAAATGATTTTTTTTCGGGGTCGAGCTTCTCAGTGATAGTGGAAAGCTTTGATTGAGCCCCAAAATGAATCTCCTCGACGATACCTTTCCAACGGGCTATCATGCGCCTAAAACGGAGATCGTATGCAAAAGTTACGACCCCAGGAAGTTGATGTACTAACTTACCCAAACGGGGCCCACATGACTTTTGGTGCTTCATCTCCTAAGGTTAGGTTTTTGGATGTCTAGGGTTTTTTACATTCTTGTTTATTGTAAAAAAACTTTCAAAGCCTCATTGTAATCATCTTCTTGTGAATGAGCGCAGCCATCACATCTCATAAAATCCGGATCATTAAAACAATCAAATCAATAACAACTATCTAATAAAAATTTAAAAATAAAAATTTTAAAATATAAAAAAAAATCATAAATTATAATAAAAAAAATTAATACAAATATTTATTGGTAACATGTAGGAAATTTTTTTACACAACAACAACATTGGTTGCACAAACTAATTAATCCCAAAACTTGATACAATGGTTTTTTCTTGGACGGGACTATATGAGCATAAAAAAGAAGCGATTTTATTCCAAATTTATCATCAAAATTGGTTATATTCAATAAAACATTCACCCAAATCAAATCTGACTTAAAATACGATGAAAAGTTATGCACAATTTTGCTTATCAAGCTCAAGGTCTCTCTAGTATTCAATCTATCTCCAATATGCCAATATCAAATAGACGAACATCGATCAATATATTATAATATTATAAATATGTAGTATATTATATATTATAATTTATTAGTTACAATAAATTGATGAAGGTTTTTTTTTCATTTAAATCTCAATTATGATTAGGTACTTAATATATGAGAACAAGTTAAACAACATGAATGATAAGAAGTTCTATAAAATTGTTTCAAATTCTAGCCAAAATTATCAATAAGTCAAGTGGGGATGGCACAATGATGTCATATCTTGGATAAATCATTGAGAAGTAAAAGAAGAAGTTATTTTTCAGATGATAATATTAAAAATATTGTGCAAGCTAAATTTAAGGAGAATCTATGGTGAGATAAAAAATTAGAGGATAAAATAAAATAAAGACATTAAGATATTATAACGAGGTGGTTAACCCTAATCTTCAAGATAAAAAATATCTCTTTTGACTAGCATAAAGAAGAGAATCATATTGCTAAAATAATAACTAATTCTCATGAGTTGCATAGTGAAATTGGGTGTTGAGCAATCCCCAAGACGCCATGGCCAGAAAGAGACTCTCTATTTTGTGACACCAAGAGGGTTGAAGATGAAAATCGTTTTCTCCTAGTGTGCCCTATGTATACCCAAATTAAATCTCAATTTCAAAATATTTTTCACAATACCGACCATCCCAACCTTCTAAGTCATCAAAACTTTAGTGTTCTTGGAATTAATACTTTTCAAGTATGAAAATAATATTTTAAAGAAATCGAAGTAATTTCTTATTTTTCTTAAATGGACATTAACCATTATCATCATCATCATAATCATCAATAAGTTACAATGTAATATATTACATTTAATATATAACACAATTATGAAATATAACTCATTACATCATATAATATATATATTAATTAACAATTATATGTGATATACAATAATAAATAAATTATATTATACATAATAGTGAATTATATATTATATAAAATATTTATAATGTAATATATATTAATGAACCATTATGTGTGATATATAATATTCAATAATAATGAATTATGTATTATATAAATTATTTATAAAAAGTATATATTATTATTATTTTTAAAACCTTTACTATTATTATAATTATTATTTTTAAAATTTTTACCATAATCCTTTATGATTAGATGATGATATGGTTTGATCTAATAGCTACAAAAAAAGATTTGAAGATCTAATTGAGAATTTGTTTGGTACTGAGTTGGTCAAGCTCTGCAACTCTCAAGACCTAATAATTTGCAATGGAGTAATGAAGTGGTCAAACTCCAGCCAGATGACTTGTATTCATGGGCTAGGTAGTAGTGTTGTAGATTATGTGATATCTGATATCCTCGTATCCAACCAAATAACAACTTTTGACCTTTTAAATGACCATGAGCCTGATTCTGATAAAAAACCTTTAACCCTAACTCTAAAGTTTTCCATGCATAGGAGCGTCATTGAAGAGAATTATGATAATCAAAGGAATTTGTGCTTTGACAAAAGTAAAGTTGACATTTTCTTAAGGATTTAAATAGTAAATTAAATCTCCTAACTTATAAGGACATCATTGAAGAACTATATCATAATTTTACAACTACCCTTTCCACTTCTATTAACAAGTTCTCTTTCAAGGTGTCCTATAAAAAGAATAATAGAACAACCAACCCTTGGTATGATAAAGAATGTAAAATTACTAGGAAAAACATCAGGGATGCTTCTAATGAGTCCTTAAAACTCGATAAGATCAATACGTACAAACCCCTAATTAAAAGGAAAAAAAGATACTATATCAATAAAAGGTAAGAGTAACTTTCACAACTATATAAGTTGGATCCTAAGAAGTTCTGGAGCCAAATTCTAAAACGCAATACTAAAGAAAATAATAAGATTCCCTTAAGGGACTGGAATTCCTACCTTAAAATTATTTACGAGTTCCCTAATTCCATGGACATCGTTCCTATTGTCCTTACAAAGGAAGAAGTTTTTTCTTTAGGTGACATAGAGTTCAGGGTTAAGAGGCTTGCAAATGAGAAAGCTAAGGACATTGAAGGATACCAAGATGAAATTTTTAAAATCAGAGGGCCAATCCTTATCCCTCACATACACAAGATCTTCAATTTAGCAGTCAAGCAGGGTTTCCCTAAACCCTAGATGCAAACCCTCATTGTTCCTAGTTTTAAAAATGGGGACAGAAACATTCCCTCTAATTATAGGACCATTATGATTAGCCCGATTTTAGACAAGCTTTATGGAATTATTTTGGAAAATAAGATTGGCCTTTAGATAGAAAGTCACGGTAAAATAGCTAAAGGCCAAGTTGGGTTTAAGAGATATCATTCAACTGTGGACCATCTTGTTACCTTTGGGATCATTGCAGAGGAGTTCCGCAATACTAAAACCAATCTTTTTTGTTGTTTTGTTGACTTTAGAAAATCTTTTGATTTGGTTCCTAGGAAAAACCTTTGGAATAGGTTGGAAGAGATAAAAGTGCCTCTTGAGTTGAGGGCTACTGCAATAAGGATGTATGAGAATGTTATTTCTACATTTAAAAACAATGAGGGCTGGTCAAATGAGATTAACTACAATATCGACGTCAAACAAGGATGTCCCTTGTCCCCTACCCTTTTCGGCATATACATTGACAAGTTAGAAGATTGCTTGGAAAAAGCAGATTGTGTTGGCCCTACTCTCACTGGTATAGTCATCAATCTTCTTCTTTATATCGATGATATCGTTCTTATGGAAAGGAGTCCCCATGATCTTGAAAACCAAATAAGAATCCTCAAGGATTTTTGCTCCAATATGGGTATGACTTTTAATACTGATAAGAGTAAGGTCATGATTATTAAATCCAATAAGATACCTTATGATACCTTCGTAT
The DNA here is from genome assembly GCA_032191745.1 of Picea mariana. Lineage (NCBI taxonomy): Eukaryota > Viridiplantae > Streptophyta > Pinopsida > Pinales > Pinaceae > Picea > Picea mariana. Next base: position 66,812 of record JASDQU010438841.1, on the reverse strand, counting down.
ATGACAACAACAACTTGGAGAAAGTGACTTCATACAAATATCTTGGAATTGATATTCACCACAAAGTCATTTGGAATTATAGCATTGAGAAAAGGATTATTGGGGGATGAAAAGCTTTTTATTGGATTGAAAACAATTGTAAATCAGTTGATCTTTGGAGTTGGGATAAGAAGAAACTCCTCTTTGAGACTCTTGTTACACCTATTATTCTTTATGGATGTGAAGTCTGGGGTTGTAGTATCTCTCGTGAATCATGGAGAAAGATAGAGAAAATACAAAGAATTGTATAACCTATAATCTCAAAATTAAAGGAAATATGCCCTATCCCATCCTCCTCTTAGAAACAAGTCTCTCCCCCATTGAGAGCATGGCTATGACTAGATACCTAATGTATAAGAACAAGTTAAACAACATGGAAGACAAGAGGCTTCCTACAATTGCTTCAAAATCGAGTCATAACCACCATTGAATCAAGCAAGGATGGGATAAAGATGCTTGGTATTGGCTAAACTATTGGGCAATCATGGAAGACACCATTTTGCAGAATAAAGATACTATTAAAAAAAACGTCAAATCAAAATTTAAGGAGAAAATGTGGTGTGATAAAGAGTTAGAGGAAAAAAGAAAATTAAGGTATTATAAAGATGTAATCAACCCTAATCTAGAAGATCAAAATTATCTATTTGTTTTTCCAAGTGTAAAGAAAAAAATAAGCATTGCTAAGATAAGAACAAATTCTCACGAACTCCATAGTGAAACTAAGCATTGGTCAATTCCTAAAATGTTATGGGATGAAAGAGTGTGTCACCTTTGTGACACTAAGAAGGTTGAAGATGAAAAGCACTTTCTCTTAGATTGTTCAGCGTATATCCATATTAGATATGATTTTCAAAATATTTGTCACATTACCAACCTTCCTAACCTCTTAACTCAAGAAAAGTGAACAAAATTCTAAAGAATCAAAGTAATCACTTACCCTCTTAAGATTCGATAAACCAATTCGATCTTAGTAGAAGTTAATCATCATCATCATTTTAAATTTTATATTTATTATTAAAAATATATTAAAAAAATAATAATAAATTTAATTAATTATAAATTATTTTAAACAAAATATAATGTAAATTTAAATATTTTGACATTATATCATTTATTATGTGTAAAATAATCTAACAATTTTATTGTTATTTTTTATTTTTTTCTTTTAACTATACACTAACCTAACTTACTTGATAATTATTATTAATGAGACAATAAAGATCAATTTTTACTAGATAACATTTATAACTGAAGTCCACATACTTACTCTTTGGTGGTGAAAATTGTGGGTAAATAATAATTGTGAAATCAATTAGTGACATCATAACCTTATCTATTTATCAACGAATAATTATGGGTGGTTATAGTAAGTGGTATAGCAAAATTTTGTTTTATTTTTCTTATTTGTTGCAAAAGACCCAACATGTTTAGCAGACTTAACCTTTTCTATTACCAAAACATTATCAACGAATAATTATGCTGGGTGGTTAAAGTAAGTGGTATAGCAAATTTTGTTTTCTTTTTCTTATTTGTTGCCAAAGACCCAACATGTTTAGTAGAATTAACCTTTCCATTGCCAAAACATTAGCACTGCGCAACTTAGATAGAGACAATGTGACGAGGGTATCTTTTCAAAAATGGAGCCCATCCTTTTACTACTATGAATCCAAGGAAACCCTAATTAGTAGGGATGTGAATGGAGTTATTATTTTATGATTAGCTTCTAAGCTATCAAAACCTTTCAACTTGTGAAAATTTGGTATGGATTTTAGTTTTTGTTTATTTTTAACTTTAAATTATTTAAATGTGTATGTGTAGTAGAAATTTAAAGGGGACTAAGATATGTATATTTTGGTAGATTTTATGTCTTAGTTTTAGTAATAATAATGATGATTATTATTGTTATTATTAAATATTGAAATTCAAAAAAAAAACTAAATATAATTTTATTGAATATTTAATTTTTTATTAAACAAGAAAATAATAAATATATAAATGAAAATAAATTTAATTATTTTTTTTTAATTTATCTTAATTTAACAAATTTTAAACACAAAAATTTATATATTAATTTTTTTAATTTTTAATAAAATTTTGATTAAAATTAATCTATTTAAAATTATTTTAAAACTTAATAAAATAATAAAGTAATTTAATAAAAGATTACTTACTCAAATTTATAATTTAATAATAAAAAATTACTTACTCAAACCTAAATTTATGTGAAGAGAAGGATCGCACCTCAAGATTCCATGTATTTGGATTCCATGTGTTTGTGTATGAAATGATGGCATAAACACATGCATAAAGGGAGTTGGGGAAATGAGTAACATTAACAAGCTAATGAATTATTATTATTTTTTAATCTAGAGTATATCATGGAAATTAATAATTAGTAAGATTGATTTGGGTTAGGTTTCAGAGCAATTTCAGTGAGTGTCACTGTAATTAAGGGTATATCTAACAACTTAAAAACTAGATATACAAAACACTTGTGATTTAGCAAGAGTCTAAACGTCCCAAATCCCACCACAATGAATCTCTGTCTAAAGGGTCATCTACCCTTAAAGTGAGCATATTAACACATTATGATTATGCAATGTGAATTTGACCCTATAATAAAGCTAATGCTCATTATGTGTTGTTGTGAGAGTACAATGTAAAGTTTACTTTAAAAACATTCATTATATTAATGTGGAAGAAAAATCATTATTAATAATAGTATTTCTTCATATTTTAAAAGTTTTATCAACTCTTTTTAATTATTTAAAAAATGCTTATAAATTTATATAATGATATAGGTATCAACCAGTTTTATGATCCCAGCAACTTAACTTAAATTAAAATAAATAAAAAATTGTATAGACGACAACTTAATTTAAATAAAAAATCTTATAGAAATACACTTAGACAAAACCCCCCACACAAGTTAACAACTTGTTAAACCTTGCATAAAATAACATTCACTCATCTACTCTATGTCTTTACCTAGGTGATGCTTTACCTAACCTTATATAGAAACATGGATGAATAGCTAAATTTATGAATGAGTCATAATGGACTTATCTATAATTGCAACATATCCCTTTTATAATTGGACAATAAGGGTATCCATAGGGATAATTGCAACAAACCCTTGGATGTTAACGTGAGGAATTATTTGTACTTGCAAGATAAGGCTTGCCCCACTTTTCCCCATTCGAATGCTTCGCAAAATTGCCAAGTTGTTTTGCACGGCCTACCTTAAATGAACATGATATATATAAATTATATAAATTGTGTTGCATTGGTTACATTAAATGAACTTTGTGGTGCAGCGTTTGCTTTAAATGAATTTGAGATATAAGTTGATAATGAACAAAAATATTTATTAAATGAGCATTGGTGTGAAGGGTTTGCTTTAAATGAATTTCGGATATAAGTTGAATTTAGGATATAAATTGATAATGAACACAAATATTTATTTTAGTAAGTATTTATTTATATTATTGTTTATTATAATAAATTATTTTTTCTCTTTTGATTTTGAATTTATTGAGTATTAAATTTTTTAATGTGTAATTTGTTTTTAAAATATTTTAAAATTAGATGTTAATTTCAGAATATTTGTCATAATATTGATTTTCATAATCTTTTAATTCATCAAAATTATAGTGATTTTGGAATGCTTTTCCTAATATTTTTAGAACATTAAAATAACATTTTGAAGAAGCCCAAGTAATCTTTTACCTTCTTTTGCTGAACATTAACTACCGTCATCATTATATTTCTTTTAATTTAAAGTTTATTGTATAAATAAATTTTTATAATTATTCAAAATTAATAATAATTTGATATAAAATTCATTGGAGATAGCTTGGATTGTTGGGAGGAATGAATGTTATCGTACTAAATTAAAAGTAGCTTGGATTGTTGGGAGGAATGAATGTTATCGTCCCCACCCTGAATTTTCAATTCAATACCATAAACCACTTATAATTACATTAAGATTATTAATGATTTGTAATTGATTTATTGTTATTTGAAATCAGAGATCCATTTGGCAACCCAACTCCTCCACAATTCTCTAAACACTGTAAAAGTGTGAAACAGTAAAACTTTTGGACCGGCACTCTAATCCCTTGCTGGATTTCCATCAAAATGCTGCATGTGGAACTATTTATCTCATATTGTGAGCCATTTAAATATATAAAATAAACCATTTAAACATAAAATAACACAAAATAGTGTAGGTTACATTTAACTAGGTAGTATAAGCATGTGAGCTACATTACAGTTTTATTTTTTCATTTGGATGGGTGAAAATCGTTTGAGATTGAATGATCAACCAACTTTGAAAGACCATCAATGATCATTACTAGTCTGATGCTCAGTCTCTTGACAACCCACTTTGGCAACCACCCTGCTGGATCCAGCTGCACAAACCACCAAACCAACAGCAGATATAGATCTCTCACCAATTAATTTATGACAGACACTGTGAAAGAGTTATGAGAAATAAATTACCTGGACAACGTAGGTAACCATACAAGAATTGTTCTGTTCTAGGCTCTCGATTACCCATCCAGATTGAATGAGTAATCCTCTCACAAACTTCCCTCGGCTTTTTGGAAGTAACCCCTTGGCTATTTCGTTGGGCAGGGACGCCACAGCAACTACCTGTGAAACGAAAATTTTAGCAGGGCGAACGAATACCAGACAGAAAATTGCGTCACTGTGAAACGTTGACAACATTACCAGAGTCCCGTCCTCCATCGCTTCTCGTCGCTCGTAGACTATGAACTCACGATTCTTAAACAGCGGCTTGGAACTTTCGCTAAATCTAAGTCTGATGATGCTCAGGTTTTCATGGAGATCCTTTATGTATCTTCCCTCTGCCAAGTTTGGATCCCATTGCTGCTAAATCAAACAAAACAACCATCCGATAAGATAGGATGACACGATCAACAGTAAACATTTCTTTCAGAGGAGCTGAGATGAATAGTAAATATGCAATTTTGTATAAAAATCCACTGAGCTGAGATGTATCTGTGTTAACGATGAGCTTGTGTCAATTTATATGCTGAGAAGCTAATGTACAGCAGAGTGATGAGGGTGAGAGCTTGTGTCAATTTATATGCTGAAAAGCTAATGTACAGCAGAGTGATGAGGGTGATGGTTTCAAACACAGAGTTTTCAAATTTACACAATTGCCCATGTTAGTAGATCTATC
>JASDQU010438840.1:69031-80696 GCA_032191745.1 Picea mariana | reverse complement strand
TATAACCCGAAGGGACAACTCTTCGAAACTTGATGAGACGGTTATGAGTCTAGAAACTTGTTGTGGATATGCGTTGAGGGAAAGACCCAAAACACTGAGCATCCACAACGTGTATGTTGGAGGCATCTCAAAATGAAGGGGACAAAAAAAGGGAAAGAAGGAATATGGGGATAGGACTGACGAATGTGACAAGCAAGAATCTCTCATGTAGCAAGAGAATGGTAGACAAGCAAGGAATCATGACAAAGGAAGGAAACTTAGTTCACCTGCAAGTCTGTTTTCCACGAAAACACATTTGGTCAATCAGATAAAAATATACAGATAACCTACCTTTTGATATCACTAATCATTTATCCATCACTTATGGCCGTAAGAAAGGGAAAAAATGAAAAGGAAGAAAAATAAATTAAAGCGATAAAATAAACTAAGTAAAAGATAAATCAACCCAAAACTAATCTAGCCCTTCCCAAAAATTATTATTATTATTATTATTATTATTGTTATTATATATTTATATTTTGTTTGTTTATATATAGAGGAAAGAAACCACTAGCTTGGACTCAGGTCAGATGAAATTTAGCGTAAAGGAATGCGTCACCTGCTTTGCATGTGGGTCTTATGAGTTTGAAAAATTTATGCGTGGAGGAACAACCAAAATGCCAACCGACAGATGTGTACTGGGCAGAGAAATGATTAATCAATACCCAAAAGAAGCGATCACCCACCTCTAAGACATGCCAACAAACAGATGCTTTGCCAATAATGATGATGGTATTGATTGAATTAGATTTAGGGTTTAGGGTTTGTAACTTAAAGGGATGATTCATGAATTCATCAAACATATTAATATCACCTATGGGGACCCTTCTATCAGGAACATGATCGTCATGATGAAAAGAACATTCATAACATGGATTAAAAAACATTGGAATTCCCCTACAATAGTTATTATCATCAAAATAAAAATTGTGCCTAGGAGGGACATGCTCGATAGTGCCAAGTTCTTTAAACTCTTTTGATTGAAACAAAGGATTAGAAATTTTTTTATACAAATTAAGATCTTGATTGAACTTATATATATCTTCAGAAAAGGATTCGTCCCATGCATCATTAAAGTCATATTGGTCTACATCATTTGACCATTCATTAGCATTATCATTGAACACAAGTGTATCATAAATTGGTTTGACATAGTTAGCATTGATTTCTTCATCACAATTTCCATTGTATGCATGCATATAAGAAGCTCGAGATGAATGATGATTTTGGGGTTGAGTTTCTTTACGAGGTTTAAGAAGGGTGTGAGAGGTGGATTGGTCATTAAACATCATGATATAATCATGATCCTATTCACATCCATGCTCTTGACCACAAGTAGTGAATTCATCATAAATTATCCCTAAGAGAGAGGGATCCCAAGATACACTCCCAACATGATTTGAATATTGAGACTCGAGAAGGAACATGCAATCTTGTAAGCTCTTAATAACGAGAATTAAAGAAGACAACTCCTTGTGTGAATCATAAATGCCAAAAGAGTAACATGTTCTACAGATTTTCTCTTTGAAGTTGAGGCAAGTGGATAGGGCTAGCTCTAGATTTTGAACATTTTTTTCTTCCAACCGCCATCAGTAAAGAGGGGGCGAGAGTTAGTAGTAATGAAACAGAGCAGCCAATTTGGTGGGGTGAATGAGTGTAGGAATTAAATTGTATAACTTGATGAACTGAAGATTAAAAGTAAGAATGCTCTCATTATCCTTTATGCATAATTGATTAAACCTCTTAATATGTTTGTAAGGATTATCCAAATAACCAAAGGTAGAAGTAAACTAGTGAGAAAGTTCAAAACAAGTAGAGATGCATCCATTAAGAAGGATGGAAAATAAGGAGGCGACGTTTCCCTGAAGGGAATTCATAAACAACAACATGCAGCTATCATTATTATTTACTCCGAGAATGGTGCAAGCACTCGAAAACGCACAAAGATGTTCAATCACTGTAACAGTTCCATCTCCATGGAAGAGAGGCAAATGAATCTTGAATTTGTGAGGTAAAGGGTTCACCAGGTGAGTGAACTTCAAGGGAGTGGGTACAAACCAAGGGGAATTGTTCAAGTCTTCTTCAAACTCAAATAGGCCATACTTGTGAATGGATTTCCCAGGGTTGGTAGCTGAAACCACAAGGTTACAACCACCGAACAGGTTTCCGATCGGTTGGGACATTGAAGTCTAGGAAAAGTAAAGTTGAAAGAATTAAAACAAAACTAGGAGCGAACCATTGAACGGTTCTCCCCAGTATGGTCGCCAAAAATATGTTAACATCGAGAGATTAGAGAGTCTCCAACCCCAACATTTTCAACCTCTCGCAAGGCTAGGTGAGAAGAGATAGGAATATCACCCTAGACTTAAATCCCTAGACAAGAAAGTGCATTGAACTCTAGGCCAATTTTACCCTAACCTATAGTCCAAGCATGAATTCCTTTGCATTATAATTTAACCTTTTAACAATATTTAATTTTTTTTGGCGATTTTATGATTTTTATGCTATTTACAATTTTAATAACTTCTATGTGAAGTTTATACATTTGTAGTGACAAAATTAAATTAATAAAAGATATGCCAAATAAAAATAAAAATAAAAAAGAAAATATTTTTGTTTTTATTTAAAAAAAAAATAGTTAAAACAAAATTAACTAAAATTAGAGAAAATTAATAAACAATATTAATTTTAAAGTAATTTAATTACATGAAAAAATTTATTGCCTAACAAAAGTTGAAGAAAAAAGAAAGAACATTTTTCTATAATATGACATTTTATATTTTCTTTTATGAGTTAGTATGTAATTAACAAAAATCAAAATTGTAAAGTAGTCAAAAGAAAGTTATGCTCATTAAGAGATTAAGAAAAGCTTATCACATATATTAGTTTGAAGTATATATAAAAGTAACATTTCTTTATGATATAACATTTTTTGTTTTTATTTATAAATTTGGATGAAGTAATAAAATTAAAATAGTAAAATAAACTAAAATTTATGCACATCAATTAGTTAGTAAACAAACTTTATAAACATGATTATTTATCATACAAAAGTGTTTTGTTTATTCTTTTAAAATTTTATCTAATCTCTTTATTTTATTCTAAAATCAAAGTGTTAAATAAATAAAGAAGAGGAAAACTAAGGATTTTAAAGAAAAATCAAAGAGATATTCCAGAGCGAAAAAGAATCGATTTTCATTAAAAAACTTCCCATACAAAATCATAAATCTTCAAAATCTGCAAGTCTTTGCGTAGATTAGGGCCAGGTATATGGTCTTTAGCCCTTCTAGACGCAACATACAATAGAAATACCAAACATGAAAAGGAAAAGAAAACTAAGCTAGAAGTGGAATGGAGCAATGGTGGAGAATCTCAAAGAGGAACCTGCATACAGAAACTGATTCACGCCGAATACAATCGAGCCTTAATACAACAATTGACAAGTAAACCTTTACCTTGTGAAGGCCAGCATGCTCATCCTCGCTTATCCCTTTCACTGCTTTGCAAAACCCCCTGCTACCAACGATTCTAACAATCTCTGTTGAAGATGTAATAAAATAGTGAAATGAAAAAGTCCTCCCAACACTCACAACATACTATTCTTTGGAAATTATGCCTAAATTCTCTTTCTTAATTTTTCTAACTTTTCTCATTTAGAAATTTTTGTCTTCAGAACCATTTTTTTCCTAATAGTTGTGCGTTGCTTCCTTTAAATGGTCAGATGGGTGGCTATAATAGTTCCATTTAGTTGTTGGATAGTTATGGTAGTTTGAAGAACTGAATTGTGAACCGAACCGGTTGGAAGCGCATCCGTTTCTTTCATTTAATAAATTCATTATTTATGATAACGATTGTCTGATTACGAGCTCAAATTTATACATAATAGACAGATTTGACAACTGAAATTGGACCTCGCAAGCCCACAAATATATAATGCGTACAAGAAAAGAAAAAAAAACTGTGATGGAGGGGAAATCCATATGATCCAATGAGACACTTCTGACTTCCTATCGAAAATGAGCTCTCTATGATCGAGACCAGAAGCACTGCTTTAAAAATGTATGATTCTCAATCTGAGAGATATAAGTTGTTGTGCGAATACTAAATAATGTCAAGCCATCAAAAACCGTTGAGCCCACTTTCAACACTTGACTATTTAAAAACTATGAAACCAATTCTCCTCCAAGATATCTATGAATCGAAAGTCAAAGAAGCAGAGCCTTTCCTTCCTCTATCTCTCGTTACAATCCATTCTAGAATACCATCAAAACCATAATCTCCAAAAAATTCTCTAGGATATACCCTTCCCGGTAATTGAGAATACGCAGTAAAGGGTCCTGGTGGCACAAATGTTGAGTCTGCATGTGGAATACACATGAGCTCTTTGAAAAACTTTCTTTCTCTTGTTGTAGTAGTACCCTGAATTATAAGTTTGCCATTAAAATTAACCTTGAAACAAAATTCACATTGATCATCCGAAGCGCTATCCAGAACAAATAAGCATTATCACATACAACAATATCAACAAGCCCAATCAAAGGACCAACTTGTCTTGCAATAGTTGTCCCCATATATACAATCGAAAGCTTAGCAAGAATATTACTCCATTGCTCTACAGTGGATCTGACGAGAGCAATCTGGTGTGTTATTTGAACGAAAGGAAGCAATGCTTTACCATTTTTATGTTTTCCCTTAGGAATGCTTCTGAACCGTGAGGTAGAAAATCCCTTCCCACGATGCTTTCGAGAACATACGTTTTCCAGCATTTGTAAATATTAACCAGAATCTATAACTTCGCAAAGCACATTGGAAAGAAAATTTCCATTTTTTGGATGTGTCCGGGCCATCTATATGAACTTAGTGAAGGGCCAAGGCCAAGAAAATAATCTGTAACCGATATTTGAAATGATACTTAAAAGAATGGTTGTTCAACTTTTGGTCAGGTACGTCAACATCGATCATTAAAACCTTTGCATGCCATAAACATCCAATGTATTGAAGGTTAGCGCAATCTTCATTTTCATTGATACATTGCATATCCAACCGAAACAGATGTAAGACATGTCCAAACTATTGTGTTGAGCAAGTGCCATCGCTCAAGTCTCTTCATTCGCGAATGCAGTTCTTCAATTATGCGCTCAAGAGAAGCTTATCTTCTTGGTAAATCATTGTTGTTGCTTCAATGTATGTGACAGCCTGGTACTCGAGATTTAGAAGTCCAACCACAGTGTTCACATTGATGTCAAAGTTCACTTTAGATTGTGCGATAAAATTTTCTTCTTTGAATTGCTTATGAACAGGGATCTCTTTCATACTGTTTATGCTCGAGGAAAAGCAATGTCAATCCTTGGGTAGTTTCATGATGGTATTCATTTAAAATATAATATTTATAATAGACTCTTAGGCAGCTTGCACTTGGAAAATATTGTGGAAGAGTGGGTCCTCCAACCATAGAGATGGTATGTATATATTTCCCATATAGAGTACCACCCAAGGGCTTTGGAACATAAGGGAAATTCATCCATTCGAAAGACGAAGTGAAGACCATGTTTTCTTTATTTAAATAATAAAGGTCACATGTGGAATATAGTATAATGATATAATTTTGCTCATGAAATGATGGAATGGAATGGAGCAAGGTTAAATTCATGGAAATAATAGGCATGGTACCAAAACCATATATCTTTGAAAAGTGATTGATGCCATACTAACAAAGTGAATTGTCGGGCAAAATATGCAAAGATGACATGGTCATAATTAATTTTTCAAACACTTATTCCCTTCCTCTTAATTAGGTAGATAAGGTGGGGCATATACCAACATGAGGTGATATAAGAGTCTGTAAACACGTGTGTCATTGTGGAAATAAGACGATGTGAATAATGTGATGAGTGAGTAAGAGGCTCTTCCTAGTAATAATTCAAGTGTTACAAAAAATTAACTTACGAAGAATGTGCCAATATTTAACAAGAAAAGCGAAACTTTTCGCAAGTAGTGTGACTGGAGGAGGATCCTGGCAAGGCTTTGCTAGTTAATTCCTGTTGAAAAAAATCATCATCAACACTATACATGTGGGATTTCCATAGTGAGAATCCAATTAGTATGGCATGTGTGGCTCCTCAAATAGCGTGCTCCTTAGATAAAATAGTGTGGTCAATGCCACATCGCCCTGTAATCAATGTGACAACCTATGACCCTCTGTAATCACCTCCTAGGAGTCCTCAAATACCTCAAAAAACCATCCATGTGTGGTCCAAGAGCGTGTCATCAAACATGCTTGAAAATGAAGGTGCTCAATTGGGAAAGGGAATCATCCTGTAGTGGCCCATGTGGTAGTTGTGATGATGTGACATCATTTTCATCACCTGATGCATTGTCATGGATCCCAATGTAGTGACATCTACTCCAATGAAGTACAAAGATCTCAAGAAAATAGCACAAATACCAATGTCTATATATAAGGTAAATAGGTAAATATATCCAAAGGCAACATCATTAATCCCAATGCAGTGCCATGAATCATGAGGCATGGTGCATGAATCCCAATGCAAGGTATCCAATTCAAGTGGTGGGTCGAACTTCTTTCCAAGCCATTAGGTGATGTACACTTAGTGATTTATCTTAACACAACATAATAATAAAGGTTAGTTTAATAATTTTCCTAAGTTTTACCAAGGGGGAAATAACATTAACCCCATAGACATGTGATAAGTCCTAAGAAAATGACTATTTCCTAAGTTCCTAAGTAAAAGGTAGGCGATGGATGAATAATTATGGAAAAGGAAAAAATCATGTGATGACCTTCAAAAGTCATTTAATATGTCACATAGGTCTTTGTGATTTTATTCAACTAGCCTTTAAGAGTTAGGATTTTATATAGGATCCTTCAAGAGGAAACTTTAACATTAAGTTACCTTTCCTCATCACTCTTTCTTACTACCCCTTTTTTTCCTTTTTTTATCTATTCATTTTATTGAACAAGTCGCTTTTTATTTAGATATTCATAGACAAGCATGGGACTGGGGGCATTGGCCTCATAGTGAGGTGGCATTGCTCAAGCTTTAATATTTTGGATTTTAACTTTATTGATCTTCATCTCTATCCTTTTTGGCTTTATTGGCTTAGGTTTTTTTTCAATTATAACTTTTTGATGACAATGAGCCAAGCATGATCAAGACTAGCTTTTTTATGAATGGAATGGAGTGAAAGGGGAAGACAAAAAGTGTTAAGTGTGGTTAGGATGTGGAAAACACTAACTTAACTAGTTTCCTAGTAATACAAATTGACTTGAGAAATGACATCAATTCTAAAGGAAAACTAAGGTCTCCCATAGTATGATGAGGCAAACAATAAAACTATAAATTTTATGAAGTGTTATCAAATCTCATTTCAATGTTTACCACTTTCATGAATAGCTCAAAAGTTATAGCATCACATCCAAGTAAGACACTAATGCATGGAATATCAAATAAAGCATAGTGAAAACCATAGTGTACCATCCATAAGTGCATTAGTCATCTAAAAAGTGAGGGGGGGGATCTAATATACTATAGTTTATTCAACATTATCACATATCTCAAGGATAAAATGAGAAGGCTATCATAGTATAGAGAATATGAGCAAGAGAGCTCATGCAATTAGCAAGAAAACAACCTTGTGAGGGTGCATATGAAGTAGTTGCCCATTTGGGGATAACACCCATAATCCATTTCCTTGGAGGAGCCTCCAAACATTTTTTGTAACTAAGGCTTTCAAGAAAAAGGAGATGTTCTTGAGACCCCATCCTTGAGATTTAGGAAATGCTATTTTTTCTAGAAGACTAACATCCTGCATTTTTTCCTTCTCTCTCCTAACCAAATGAAATGGTAACATAACTACCTTATACACTCTAAGACACCTTTTGGTATCTAGGTGAGGGACATCCAAGAAGCGGGAATGGTTTCCATAACTACTTTGACAAGGACCAGTCTAGCTCCATGAGAGAGACATCAGTTGCACCTAAGATTAATCTTTTTTACCACTTTTGCTATTAGCCACGACTAGTCACCTTTTTTATATAGATTAACCTCCAAATGGAAACCTAAGTATTTCAAACTAGCATCTAAATAGACAATGATGAATGAAAAAATAAGAGAGATGTAAGTTTTTTCTGCTTCAGAGAGGCTCCAATAGGAAATCATTGATTTGGACAAATTGATTTTCATGTCAGTTGCTTCATAGAAGAGATTGATGATCTATTTTAGCTTATCAACCATTGTTTTTCTTCCATCATAGAAGATAAGGATGCCATATAAAAACAATAAATGGAAAACATTACAAGTGTTGCCTACATAATTACCTTTAAAATTACCACTTGTTGAGGTCGTATTTAGGGATTTGTTCAACCCTTCTACTACTAGTAGAAAAAAAAGTGGGGATAGTGGGCATCCCTACCTAATTCCTCTTTCTAGAAGAAAGGGGATGTGGCCCCACTTATTAGGATTTCAAAAGAGACTGAACTGATACAACTAATAATCCACATGACAAATTGATGACATAAACCCAAATGGATAAGAATTACCCTTAGGAAGATCCAACTCACCCTATTGAAAGATTTGGAAATATCTACTTTTACATGCATTGCTCTTAAGTTCTTTATCTTTATCAAATGGATTCCTTCTTGAAAAATCCCCACTAGCTCATGAATTTGACACCTTTCCAAGAATCTAAACTACTTCAGGGATTTCTAATGAGAAAGGATTATTTTCATCCTTATTGAGATAATATTTTAGTTTATTTTGTAAATACAATTGTAAATGGAATTTGGATGGAAGTTTTCAAAACATGAGGGATTGTCAAATTTGAGAAGCAGTGCAATGAAGGTTGTGTTGAAGGATGCTAAGATTTTCCCCATGGTTCTTGAGGCCTCTACTACTCTTCTTAAGCCTTCTTCAATAAAATCATAACAACTCAAGAAGAATTCCATAGGGAGGCAATATAGCCTAGGGATTTTGTCTTTTTGGAAGATTTGAAGGGTCTCGAGTTCTTCTTCTTTTCAAATTCCACCATAAGAGCTTGATTATCCTCTCGATAAAAAAATATAGGAAAGTAACTTGATAATTGGATTATAAATACAATGGTTACATGAGAATCATATTTGAAAATAAACTGGAAGTAATTTACCCCTTCATTTTCTATTTCAGGGAAGTTTGTTGCCCAATCTCCATTATCTTTCTCTATCTTCCAAACATAATTAATATTTTTCCTGTAATTGGTGAATCTGTGAAAAAAATTGGTGTTTTTGTTGCCCTCCTAAGGAAAAATTTCCATACTATTCTATTTCCATTATTTTTATCTCTCTAGAAGAATTTTTCTCTTTTTATGCTCAAGTTGATTTAACTCATTTTTATGTCTTTCTGTCAAAAAACCAAAACCTTCCTTGTTGTATTTTAAGGATAGTAGCTTCTCTACCTCCTTTAAGGTCCTGCCATCCTTCTCTTTTTTTTCCTTGGACCATTTGATTGCTACATGTTTTTCAATTTAAAATTTTGATGGAATTGGATGTGAGTTGATTCATTTAAGGAGTCATCAAAGGGATTACAAAAATCTTTGATTTTATTCACAAATTCACCATCCTTCATCCATTCAAGGTTAATCTTGAAAGGGTTGGGTGGCTTCCCATGGGTAGCAGTCACTTCCAAAATTACTAGGTTATGATTTGATTCCCCACCTGAGGAGACAAAATGGAGAATTTGAATAACTTCATCAAGGACATCTTCTGATACTAAGAAATGATCCAATATCTTAGCTACTCTAGCATCTCCCATCCTCCTATTTCTCCACATTGGGGTGAGTTTTACTGGTTTGAAATATACCAACCCTACCCTTTCCAAATTTCTTATGAACAATCCTACTAAACTATCGAGTACCTTGAGATAAATTCAGATCTCCTCTAACTATCACCAAAACCTTTTGTAACCATTTATAATTGAAGAAATTTTCCGAGTATCCTAGCCTATCAGAGTAGGGGCCATAAATATTCAAGAAAGTAATTTATTTCCCAATGTCTAGAGAGAAACGAGAGGTCCCTAGTCCTGATGAAAATAACTAAGAGTTACAATAGGAGAATAACTTGATTTACAACTCATCAAATTCCATTGGATCTTCTTATAGAATCAATGAAACTAAATTTCCACCCCCTTAAAAGCCTGGATAAATATTGAACAACCTTCTCTCTATCTATCATTAGTTCTTGTAAGAAGATGATAGATGGATTATGAACTTCAATTAACCTTTTAATGGCCAATTTATCTGAGGAATTGGCCATTCTATATTTCAGGGTTAGGAAGATCATCTGGAACCATATATAGGTGCATTTTCTCTAAGAGCCCTGATGTTGGCCCTTGACCAAGTTTTGAGGAAACATTGGTCACGTTTGACCACCCCTTTTGGACTTCGACAGGATGGTCGAAGATGGAGCACCCAGGCGGAGCTAAGATCGCAGGATCTCACTTGATTTGTGGACCCAACAAGGGGTTCATTAGGGTTTTGTATTAGGTTTTATAGGATGTCGGCCCATGGGTTTACCCATGATTAGGCCTTTTTGTAAGCAATTATAAAAGTATAAATAAGAAATAATGTGATCTAGTGAGGAGGATGTAATTGGATAAGTGCAAGAGGCGAGTAGTTCTGAGTTGCTTTGTGCAATAGAACATGTATATGTAAGGCTTTGTGCTTGATAGGGAAGTTGGCTCTGTGCCTTGACCTAATTTTGGGAAGGTAGATATGGAGCTCAGTGCATAGAACACATGTTTGGTGTGAAGATTGGCTCCGTGGCTTAGTGCATAGGAGCAGACGAATGTAAGAGATTCAAGACTAATAAAGTAGAAGAAGTTGTTGGTGGACGTAGCCCCACACAGGGGTGAACCACATATATCATGTGTTGATGGTTTGCTTTGTGCTATGATGTTATTCTGTGAATCTTCTTAGTGCATTAATTGTTATATATGATAGATAGGTCTATGAATGATTAGTTCTTTATTTATGTTGAATGTGCTAGATGTAACTTATGATGCTAAGTGTGATGTGTCTCTTGTTATTGTTACCGCGTCGATCTATTCGTAGGGTTTGTTTTCCGATATGAATGAAGTCGATAAGTGCATGTTATCTTCTAAGTACTTTGTGAAGTGTTATAATCACATATATTTGTCCCAACTTGGCTATAGACACTTGAGTCCTGTAACCCCCCCTGCCTCTACCTCGGGTGAGACTTTCCCTGCTTCGCAAGTGTTGCCGAAAAAGTTGGTAGTTAGGGTTTTGTTGGTGCATTGTTGAAGTGTTGAACCCTGGTTCTGCCCTTGTGCCAACAAATGGTTAACGACCTCCTATCTACGATGCGTACCCAAAAACGCCCAACAAACTACACTCTTCTCATGGCCAAAATGGCGGGAACAATTTCAAATATTTCGGAACAACTCACAACAACCTTGCAGAAACGAAATTTGTCGAATATACAAATGCCATAACGATTCCACAATTTCAACATCAATAACATTAAATTTCCGAAAGTAAAAATGCATTATACTTCACCAGTTAAAATCATACCTTAGCCACACGCCCGCTTTGGAGACGTCCCTCGTGCTGTGCC
>JASDQU010438840.1:53962-64039 GCA_032191745.1 Picea mariana | reverse complement strand
TAAAATTGTAAATAGCATAAAAATCATAAAATCGCAAAATAATTAAATATTGTTAAAATGTTAAATTATAATGGAAAGGAATTGATACTTGGACTATAGGTTAGGGTAAAATTGGCCTAGAGTTCAATGTGCTTTCTTGTACGGGGCTTTAAGCCTAGGGTTATATTCCCATCTCTTCTCGCCTAGCCCTACGAGAGGTTGAAAATGTTGGTGTTGGAGACTCTCTAGTCTCTCGATGTCAACGTATTTTTGGCAACCATACCGGGGAGAACCATTCAATGGTTCACTCCTAGTTTTATTTTAATTCTTTCAATTTTACTTTTCCTACACTTCAATGTCCCAACCGATCAAAAGATTGTTCGGTGGTTGTAACCCTGTGGTTTTAGCTACCAACCCTGGGAAAGTCATTCAGAAGTATGGTCTGTTTGAGTTTGAAGAAAACCTGAACAATTCCCCTTGGTTTGTGCCCACTCCCTTCGAGTTCGCTCACCTAGTGAACCCTTTACCTCACAAATTCAAGATTCATTTGCCTCTCTTCCATGGAGATGGAACTATTATAGTGATTGAACATCTTCGTGTGTTTTCAAATTGAATGGCGCAAGCATTTGATTTTAATTCTTACACTCATTCCCCCAACCAAGTTGGTTGTTCTATTGCATTACTATGAACTTTCCCCCCCTCTTTACCTATGGCGGTTGGAAGAAAAAAACGTTCAAAACCTAGAGCTAGCCCTATCCAATTGCCTCGACTTGGAAGAGAAAATCCGTAGAACAAGTTACTTTTTTCGCATTTATGATTCACACAAGGAGTTGTCTTCTTTAATTCCTATTATTAAGAGCTTACAAGATCGCATGTTCCTTCTCAAGTCTCAATCTTCAAATCATGCTTGGAGTGTATCTCGGGAGCCCTCTCTCTTAGGGCTTATTTATGATGAATTCACTACTTGTGGTCAAGAGCATGGATGTGAAGAGGATCATGATTATATCATGATGCTTAATGAAAAATCCACCTCTCACACTCTTCTTAAACCTCACAAAGAAACTCAACCCCAAAATCATTGTTCATCTCAAGCTTCTTATCTTCATGCATACAATGGAAATTTTGATGAAGAAATCAATGCTAACTATGTCAAACCAATTTATGATACATTTGTGTTCAATGGTAATTCTATTGAATGGTCAAATGACGTAGACCAGTATGACTTTAATGATGCATGCGACAAATTCATTTCTGAAGATATATATAAGTTCAATCAAGATCTTAATTTCTATAAAATTTTTGCTAATCCTTTGTTTCAATCAAAAGAGGATAAAGAACTTGGCACTATCGAGCATGTCCCTCCTAGGCACAATTTTTATTTTGATGATAGTAACTATTGTAGGGGCATTCCAATGGTTTTTAATCCATGTTATTAATCTTCTTTGCAACATGACGATCATGTTCCCGATAGAAGGGTCCCCATAGGTGACATTAATTCGTTTGATGAATTCATGAATCATCCCTTTAAGATACAAACCCTAAACCTAATTCAATCAATACATTCATCATTACTGGCAAAGCATCTGTTGGTTGGCATGTCTTGGAGGTGGGTGATCTCTTCTTTTGAGTATTGATTAATCATTTCTCTGCCCAGTACACATATGTTGGCTGGCATTTTGGTTGTTCATCCACACATAAATTTTTCAAACTCATAAGACCTGCATGCAAAGAAGGTGACACATTCCTTTACACTAAATTTCATCCGACCTGAGTCCAAGCTAGTGGTTTCTTTCCTCTGTAAATAAATAAACAAATTATAATAATAATAAATTTCGGGAAGGGCTAGATTAGTTTTGGGTTGATTTCGCTTTTACTTAGTTTATTTTCTCTCTTTTATTTCTTTTGCTTCCTTTTCATTTTTTCCCTTTCTTACAACGAGAAATGATGGAGCAATGATTGGTGATATCAAAGGGTATGTTATATGTATATTTTTAACTGGTTGACCAAATGTGTTTTGGTGGACAACAAACTTACAGGTGAACTAGGTTGCCTTCCTTTGTCATGATTCCTCGCTTGTCTACCATTCACTTGCTACATGGGAAATCCTTGCTCGTCACATTTTTCAGTCCTATCCCCATCTTCCTTCTTTCCCTTTCTCCGTCCCCTTCATTTTGAGATGCCTCCAACATACATGTTGTGGACGCTCAGTGTTTTGGGTCTTTCCCTAAACGCATATCCACAACAATTTTCTAGCCTCGTAATCATCTCGTCAAGTTTCAAAGAGTTGTCCCTTCGGGTTATACAACAGGACCGAACCCCCTCATACTTATCACTTTCCATGAGTTATTCCATGAATTCCTGATCCATGAATCCCTTGACCTCCATCATGTCTCCCCCTATTGTATAAACTGGTCTACCTAACCCTATCAACCTCTTCTTGTTCCACATCGAGTCACCCTCAGTCCCACCATTACCATTCCCTTCCCCTTTCCCGCAGAAAATCAAGGATCATATGTTAGTGTTTAAATCTTGCACACCACTGTAAGCGACGTGCATCCGTTGGTTGGAAATTGTTGACGATGATTTTTGTCAACATGAGTTAGCCGACAAAGCGTTGCTAGGCTCCTTCTCTAGTCACACTACTTGTGAAAATTTTCTCTTTTTCTCGTTAAATATTGGCACATTGTTCGTAAGTTAATGTATTGTAACACTTGACTTATTACTAAGCAAAGCCTCTTACTCACTCATCGGATTATTCACGCCGTCTTATTTCACCAATGACACATGTGTTTAAAGACCCTTATATAACCTCTTGTTAGTATATTACCCACCTTATCTATCTAATTAAGAGGAAGGAAATAAGTGTTTGAAAAATTAATTATGACCATGTCATCTTTTCATATTTTGCCCGACAATTCACTTTCTTAGTATGACATTAATCACTTTTCAAAGATATATGGTTTTGGTACCATGCTTATTATTTCCATGAATTTAACCTTGCTCCATTCCATTCCATCATTTCATGAGAAAATTTATATCATTATACTATATTCCACATGTGACCTTTATTATTTAAATAAAGAAAACATGGTCTTCACTTCGCCTTTTGAATGAATGAATTTTCCTTATGTTCCAAAGCCCTTAAGTGGTACTCTATATGGGAAATATATACATAACATCTCTATGGTTGGAGGACCCACTCTTCCACAATATTTTCCAAGTGCAATTTGCCTAAGAGTCTAATATAAGTATTATATTTTAAATGAATACCATCATGAGACTACCCAAGGATTGACCTTTCTTTTCCTCGAGCATAAATAGTATGAAAGAGCTCCCTATTCATAAGCAATTCATAGAAGGAAATTTTATCATACAATCTAAAGTGAACTTTGACATCAGTGTGAAGACTCTAGTTGGACTTCTAAATCTCGGGTACCAGGTTGTTGCATACATTGAAGCAACAACAATGATTTACCAAGATGATAAGCTTCTCTGGAGCACATAATTGAAGAACTGGAGTCGTGAATGAAGAGACTTGAGAGATGGCACTTGCTCAAAAAAATACCGTGGACATGTCTTACATCCGCTTCAATTGGATATGCAATGTATTAACGAAAACGAAGATTGCGTTGACCTTCAACACATTGGATGTTTATGGAATGGAAAGGTTTTAATGATCGGTGTTGATGTATTAGCCCAAAAGTTGAAAAACCATTCATTTAAGTCTCATTTCAAATATTGGTTACAAATCAGTTTCTTAGCCTTGGACCTTCACCAAGTTCATATAGATGGCCTGGGCACATCCAAAAAATGGAAATTTTCTTGCCAATGTGCTTTGCGAAGTTATAGATTCTTGTCAATATTTACAAATGTTGGGAAAACGTATGTTCTCGAAAGCATCATGGGAAGGGATTTTCTACCTCGAGGTTCAGAATCCTTCCTAAGGGAAAACATCAAAATGGTAAAGCATTGCTTCCTTTTGTTCAAATAACACACCAGATTGCTCTCGTCATTCCCACTGTAGAGCAATGGAGTAATATTCTTGCTAAGATTTCAATTGTATATACGAGGAAAATGATTGCATGACAAGTTTGTCCTTTGATTGGGCTTCTTGATATTGGTGTTTGCGATAATGCTTATTTGTTCTGGATAGCGCTTCCTATGTCCAGGATGATCAACGTGAATTCACTTACGAGGTTAATTTTGATGTTAAAGTTATAATTCGGGGTACTACTACAACAGGAGAATGAAAGGTTTTCAAAGAGCTCAGATGTATTCCACATGTAGACTCAACATCTATGCCACCGAGACCCTTTACTGCATATTCTCAATTACTGGGCAGGGTAGAGCCCAGAGAATTTTCTGGTGATTCTGGTTCTAATGGTATTCTAGAAGGGATTGTAACGAGAGACAGAGGAAGGACAAGATCTGCTTCTTTGACTTTCGATTCATAGATATCTTGGAGGAGAATTGATTTCACAGTTTTTAAATAGTTAAGTGTTGAAAGTGGGCTCAACGGTTTTTGATGGCTTGACATTATTTAGTATTCGCGCAACAACTTATATCTCTCAGATTGAGAATCATACATTTTAAATCAATGCTTATGGACTCGATCATGGAAAGCTCATTCCCGACAGGAAGTCAGAAGTGTCTCATTGGAGCATATGGATTTCTCCTCAATCACAATTTTTTTTTATTTTCTTGTATGCATTATATATGTGCGCGGTCGTGAGGTCCATTTTTGGTTGTCAAATATGTCTATTATGTATAAATTTGAACTCGTAATCAGAAAACCATTATCATAAATAATGAATTTATTAAATGAAAGAAATGGATGTGCTTTCAGCTGGTTCGGTTCACAATTCAATTCTTCAAACTACCATAACTATCCAATTATTAAATGGAACTACTCTAACCACTAATCTAACCATTTAAAGGAAGCAGTGCACAACTATCAGGAAAAAAATGGTTCTGAATACATAAATTTCTGAATGTGAAAAGTTAGAAAAAATCAGAGAGAGAACTTAGGCAGAATTTTCAAAGAATAGTATGTTGTGAGTGTTGGGAGGACTTTTCATTTCATTATTTTCTTACATCTTCAGTAGAGATTGACAGAATCTTAGGCAATAGAGGGTTTTGCAAAACAGCGAAAGGGATAAGTGAGGATGAGCATGTTGGCCTTCACAAGGTAAAGGTTCAATTGTCAATGGTTGTATTAAGGCTCGATTGTATTCGACACTAATCAGTTTTTGTATGCAGGTTCCTCTTTTCGATTCGCCACCATTGCTCTATTCCACTTCTGGCTCAACTTTATTTTCCTTTTCATGCTTGGTCTTTCTATTATACATTGTGTCTAGAAGGGATTAAGACCATATACCTAGCCGTAGTCTACGTAGAAACTTGCAAATTTTGAAGATTTATGATTTTGTATGGAAAACTTTTTAATGAAAATCAATTTTTTTTCGCTCTAAAATATCTCTTTGATTTTTGTTTAAAGTCCTTAGTTTTCCTCTTCTTTATTTATTTAATACTTTGATTTCAAAATAAAAAGATTAGATAAAATTTTAAAAGAATAAACAAAACACTTTTATATTGTAAATAATCATATTTATAAAGTTTTTTACTAATTGATTGATGTGCATACATTTTGGTTTATTTTACTATTTTAATTTTATTATTTCATCCTAATTTATAAATAAAAATAAAATATGTTATATCATTAAAAAAAAAATTGGGTTTATATATACTTCAAACTAATATATGTGATAAGCTTTTCTTAATCTATTAATGTGCATAACTTTCTTTTGACTACTTTCCTATTTTGATTTTTGTTAATTACATACTAACTCATAATGAAAATAAAAAATGCCATGTCATAGAAAAATGTTATTTTTGTATTCTTATTGTTAGGTAATAAATTTTTTCATGTAATTAAATTACTTTAAAACTAAGATTGTTTATTAACTTTCTCTAGCTTTAAACTAAGTTTGTTTATTAACTTTCTCTAGCTTTAGTTAATTTTGTTTTAGTTATTTTTTTTTAAATAAAAACAAAAAACATTGCTTTTTTATTTTATTAATTTTATTTTGTCACTACAAATGTATAAACTTCACATAAAAGTTATTAAAATTGTAAATAGCACAAAAATCATAAAATCGCAAAAAAAATTAAATATTGTTAAAAGGTTAAATTATAATGCAAAGGAATTCATGCTTGGACTATAGGTTAGGGTAAAATTGGCCTAGAGTTTAATGCACTTTTTTTTCCAGGGATTTAAGCCTAGGGTGATATTCCCATCTCTTCTCGCCTAGCCCTACGAGAGGTTGAAAATGTTGGTGTTGAAGACTCTCTAGTCTCTCGACATCAACATATGGCATGATGTAATGCATATGGAAGTTGTTACTTATTGAGTTGACCACATCCTTTCTTTTAGGAGTTAGTTGGAGGAGTGCCCTAATATTTAGGCCCATTGTTGACCATTTATTCACTCATATTTTGGATGTTGGCACATTTTAGGGATGGTTCACTTGTCTTAGATCCTCTTTACCACATGTGTGACCCATTTTGTTGCACATTTGATCATTTTTAATGGGAAACTTATGTATTGGAGGATTATGAGGTGTATTGGAAGTCTAAATTGCCCTAGCCAACACTTGAGAGGTAATCTTCTTGGTTCCCTCAACATTGTCTCATCTAAAACCTAGACTTCACTTAGGATTGTGTAGGGACCCCATAGCTCTTTTTAGGCACTGGTATATCCATCTCATCAACCAAAAGACTAAAAAACCTTTCCTTTCCTTTTTTTCCATTTTGTTCTTTTTGCAATATATGGTTTTAAAATGCTTGATTACATGTTATATTGTTAGATGTAAGTGTTTTAATTGTCATATATATTACTTGGATTGGATATAACTTACACTAACAATTGATATATGATGTATATTTCAAGTTGGCATAAGCATGGTATCGATGTGGTTTACATTGTTTAATTGTTGGATCTAACCCTAAATAACCAAGTGACTCTAAGTTTGTTCAAGTTTCAATTATTCAGTGGGGTTTCTTTGGTTCATGCTTGGAAATGTGTAGTGAATATTAATCATGCTCTCATCTAAACCCTATTGCAAAAAATTTATGCCAACATTGACACATTTTTGTGGTATATGATTTTAATAAAGGTGAATCGATGCTAAAACAAAGTCAGGGACTTAACTATTGGATGAGACTATTTGCATTTTGAAAGCCTTATGTCTACGTTTTTAGGGTTATATGTTTCATATCTGAACTTTTTGATGTTCATGCTGTCTTATCTTTTGGCATAATATATAAATTTCTAAACTCACATCAACATACAAAACATCTTTGGTGATTTCTAGCCCTTTAGTAATTGTGATAATGGTTTAAGGACTTTCTAATTCTTCATTGTGATTCATCTTCTATGCAATGTTTGAGAACATTTGTATTCTTAAATATATTCTAAATTGAATTGATGTGAGATATGATGCAACTACGTAAGTAAATGTGCTAACGTTACTCTTATTTCAAGGTTGTTTGAGGCTTTCTCAACACTGGTTCACTGCATAATTATGCTTTTTTTCTAAATATGTAATGGAAATACTCTTAATGGAATGATATGGTCACATGAATGGTTAAACATTTCATAGCTGGTATATTTGCTTATATAGTCACACTTGTGACCGACACTTGGGATTTCCACTTCACTCTTCACCTTTCCCTTTATCTTTGATTTTTTTTCATGGTATATGAGCTTTGAACATTGGTATACTTCTTGTGGATACAATATTGTCTACTGGCATAGTTTCATTGTGAATCTTCTCTAAGAATATTGTGGTGTTGTGCTATGAATGTGGCTAAAGGATCATTGTCTTTTGATTACAATCTCCTTTGAGTTTATGATTTTAATTGTATCTTTGATGCTAGATTTTTCATGGTATTCCTGAGTATTGTTGACATTTTAATTCCAAACAATCATTCTCATGATAAAACAACACACTTAGTAATCTATGTTGAATGACATAATTTGACCTACATTGGATGATATTACATCGTTGTCCTATAAGTTCTTGTATTTATTGTCTCATTAAGCACAATTGATGCGTGGGTTGAGAAACATTACATGACATAATTTAATCACTATTTGGACACCTTACACTTTGTCTTTAATAATAAAAAACACGTGGTTATAGTACTTAATATTTCTCATTGCTTGTTCTTGTTACAACACTTCTTTACAATCTACACATAAACACATTTTCATTGGTTTAATCATTGAAATCACATTAATCTCTTGGCATATAATTCCTTGATGAAGATAATAACATTTGATGACAATGATATGGTTAATGAATGATGCCTCCAAGGACTTTGAGGGTTTCTACAAGGAATCAAGAATCAAGAGGGAGTTGTCGGTTTCATACAACCCACAATAGATGTAACACACCCACCATGGGGCTAGAAATTTTTTGGCTTTCTTTCCTTATTCTCAAGGGACAACACTCCCCAAGATTATAAGGAGCCTAGCGCAGACCCTCCTTTCCCTTTAAAGTCCCTCATATGACCATGACTATGCCCACAGTCCTTACCGATAAGGCACTTCTGCTATTGCGATACAGGGAGTCGTGAGGCAAGCGATCCCTTGCTCTCTTGACTTTCGAAGGACCGAAACCCAAAATGGACCTAACCGCTTATCGAGATCAACAACAACCCAGAATAAGTTTGGTACTCTACCCTTCGGGGTTTGCTCCATCAGGATTTCGGGATGTGTGACGACAGGAGGTCTCGCACCTAGGTTTCCCGGGATCCGAAAACTCCGAAACTTGCACACACACACACACACACAGAAACACACACATATATATATGTCGCTCAACCTATTTCGGGAATTCGCAAATCAAGTTTTCGGGATATGCGACGACAGGAGGTCTCACACCTGGGTTTCCCGGGAGTTAAAACTCTGAAACCTACATACATGTATATATATCGCTTAGCCTATTTCGGGAATTCACAAACAGGGTTTTCGAGACTAGCGAGCACAAGAGAACTTGCCGATAGGTATCCAGGGTGTCGAAACACCATATCTCGTCCGCACTATTATTATTTCGGGGTTTCGCAATTCAGGTTTTCAGGACTGGTGAGCACAAGAGAACTTGTCAATAGGTATCTCGGGTGCCGAAACATCGAAACACCATATCTATCCGTGCTAAGCCATTTCGACATTTCTCCCTTTGGGATTTCGCATTATGTGAGAACAAGGGGTCTCGCTCCTAGGTTTCCTGGGAGTCGAAACTCCGAAACACCAAACTCTAAACATGCTCCACTATTTTGGGGTTTCCTCCATCAGGATTTCGCGAGTCAGGGTTTCGAGACTGGCAAATACATGGGGCATGCAATTAGGTACCCCGGGTGCCGAAATATCGAAATATAATAACTTCTCCACACTGTATCTTTTTGGGATTTCGCAAGTCGGGATTTTGGGAGTTGCGAGTACAAGGGAACTTGCCCTTGGATATTCTGGATGTCGAAATACTGAAATATCAGGATTTAGCTACATGTTGTCATTTCAGAATTTCGCATGTCGGGGTTTCGGGACTTGCGAGTACAAGGGAATTCGCCCTTGGGTATTCTGGGTACCGAAATGCCAAAATATCGTAACTTATCCGCAAGCTATCATTTCAGGATTTCTCAAGTCGGGGTTTTAGGACTTGCGAGTACAAGGGAACTCGCCCTTGGGTTTCTTGGATACCGAAACTCCGAAATACCAACTCTTAAACCTGCTCATCTTATTTCGGGGTTTCTTCCATTAGGATTTTTCAAGTCAGGGTTTTGGGACTTGCGAGTATAAGGGAACTCGCACTTAGGTACCCCGGGTGCCAAAATACCAAAATGTCGAAGTCTAAGAGGACCATTCTCTCTCGTGCAGGGTTTTAAGACTTACGCCATAAAATCCTCCAGTAGATTCTTGGATAAACTTTCAAAAAAGGGTGTCCCTGTGGGGAGATCTATCCAGGGTAGTACTTGAGACAAATAAGGGAATAAATTTCCTGAGAACAGACATGAAAACTGAATCCATTCAAAACATAT
>JASDQU010438840.1:34160-47915 GCA_032191745.1 Picea mariana | reverse complement strand
AGAAAAGAAAGTATCATTGATGAAGGTGGACACTTTGAAGAATGTTGCATGCTCATTAAAAAAATTTGTGAGCACTAAGAAGTTCTCTTGGTGTAGAGGATCCATGGGCATTGTTGCCCTGGATTTTTGACTATGTAACCCTGTAACCCCCTGTATGTAAAGAAAACAACAAGTGGGAGAATGTTGGGTATGTGTTATATTATTTGCATGAGTAGTAGAGTTTGAGCATATCCACTGGGTGCGCAAGGGGGTTAGAGGGGGGAGGAGCCCCCCGTGCGGGGGTCCGGGGGCAGCGCCTCGAGAATTTTTTTTCTGCCTCGGGAAACGTGACACCTACCTCGAGAAACGTGTCATGTATTTAGGTGGTTTTTTTGGCACATGGTTTTTTGCCGATGGTTTTATATTTCTAGTTAAGGAATTAGGGTTTTGGACTAATCCAAGTCATTGGGTTAGGGTTTTGGATGTCGCTGGCTCCTATATGTATATTGTATTGTAAACAATGTAACACAATGAATGAATATAATATATGTTGGTTTTCTTGGTTTGGGTTTCCAGGGGAAAAATCTCTGTGTAATGTTTGTATTTTCCATTGTATCTTTTCTGTTCTTTTCTGAATATCTGTTTACGGTAGACATTGTACAAGGTTAGAATTTACAGACTTAACTATTAGATGAGACTATTTGCATTTTGAAAGCTTTATGTCTATGTTTTTAGGGTTATATGTTTCATATATGAACTTTTTGATTTTCATGTCATCTTATCTTTTGGCATAATATCTCATTTCTACACTCGCATCAACATACAAAACATCTTTGGTGGTTTCTAGCCCTTTAGTAATTGTGATAATGGTTTAAGGACTTTCTAATTCTTCATTGTGATTCATCTTCTATGCAATGTTTGAGAACATTTGTATTCTTAAATATATTCTAAATTGAATTGATGTGAGATATGATGCAACTACGTAAGTAAATGTGCTAACGTCACTCTTATTTCAAGGTTGTTTAAGGTTTTCTCAACACTGGTTCACTGCATAATTATGATTTTTTTCTAAATATGTAATGGAAATACTCTTAATGGAATGATATGGACACATGAATGGTTAAACATTTCATAGCTGGTATATTTTTTTATACAGTCACACTTGTGACCGACACTTGGGATTTCCAGTTCACTCTTCACCTTTCCCTTTATCTTTGATTCTTTTCATGGTATATGAGCTTTGAACACTAGTATACATCTTGTGGATACAATATTGTCTACTGGCATAGTTTCATTGTGAATCTTCTCTAAGAATATTGTGGTGTTGTGTTATGAATGTGGCTAAAGGATCATTTTCCTTTGATTACAATCTCCTTTTAGTTTATGATTTTAATTGTATCTTTGATGCTAGATTTTTCATGGTATTCCTGAGTATTGTTGACATTTTAATTCCAAACAATCATTCTCATGATAAAACAACACACTTAGTAATCTATGTTGAATGACATAATTTGACCTACATTGGATGATATTACATTGTTGTCCTAGAAGTTCTTGTCTTTATTGTCTCATTAAGCACACTTGATGTTTAGGTTGAGCAACATTACATGACACAATTTCATCACTATTTGGACACCTTACACTTTGTCTTTAATAATAAAAAATATGTGGTTATAGTACTTAATATTTCTCACCGCTTGTTCTTGTTACAACACTTCTTTACAATCTACACATAAACACATTTTCATTGGTTTAATCATTGCAATCACATTGAACTCTTGGCATATAATTCTTTGATGAAGATAATAACATTTGATGACAATGATATGGTTAATGAATGATTCCTGCAAGGAGTTTGAGGGTTTCTACAAGGAATCAAGAATCAAGAGGGAGCTGTCGGTTTCATACAACTCACAATAGAATGGGGTTTCAAAGTGGAAGAATCGATCCATCATAGGGGATGTTAAATCCATGATACATGACTAGGACTTGCCCATGTTTCTTTGGGAAGAGGCATATAATACAATAGTCTACATATAGAACCGATGTCCTCATAAGATCTCGGAGGATGAGACACCATAGGAGGAATTCACTGGTGTGAAGCCAGAGGTGAGTCATTTCTCCATCTTTGGTTGTCTAGTTTATATCAATGTACCAGTAGAGAAGAGGACCAAGTTGGATCCCTCCAGCAAGAGGGGTTTGTTTGTGGGTTACAATGAGACTTCAAAGGCTCACGTGGTTTATATTCGAGAGCATAGGAAGACAATAGTAAGAAGAGATGTAAATTTTGAGGAAGGATTTGCATATATGAGTCTCATGACCCTACTCTATTGGTAGAGGATGAGGAGCAGGAAGCTTCAAAGATTGAGTTGGGGTCACCAATGATTTCTAGGTTAGTAAAACAACCTTCAAGTGAAAAATGGGAGACAAGATCCCATTCCACTTCTGTTAGCAGACCTAGATGGTTCATTTAGACATTGAGGGATGCTTAGGAGTATGTTGATATTCCTAGGAGCACATTCAGAGAGAGCATACCTCCAAAGAAGTTTCCAGACTATATAGCATTGATGAGAAAAATTCTAGATTCCAAGCCTTCTAGTTTTCAAGAGGTGGCAGACCAATAGGTATGGTAGGATGCCATGGTGAAGGAGTACACCTCCATCATGAAGAACATTGTTTGGGACATAGTTTCAAGACCGTAGGGAAATTCAATCATGAGTTCTAGGTAGATCTACAAGATCAAGCATGTTGTAGATGGTAGAATTGAGAAGTTCAAAGTGAGGTTTGTGGCAGGATAGTTCTCCCAAAGAGAGGGAGTGGAA
Organism: Picea mariana; assembly: GCA_032191745.1. NCBI lineage: Eukaryota > Viridiplantae > Streptophyta > Pinopsida > Pinales > Pinaceae > Picea > Picea mariana. The sequence continues at coordinate 45,114 of JASDQU010438840.1, read as the reverse complement.
TACGAGGAGACATTTTCTCTAGTCACAAAGTACACTTTCATTAGAGAAGTTATGTCTGTGGTTTGATTTATGGGATGGAGGATACATTAGATGGATGTGAAGATAGCTTTCCTATATGGGATCATTAGCCTCGTGGATTTGAGGTAAGTGGCAAGGAGTCCCTTGTATGGGATGAAGCAACCATTGAGAGCATGGTATTCCAGGATTGATGGATATCTACAGAGTATTGGCTTCACCAAAAGTGAAGAAGATCCTAAGGTATTAATATCCCCCATTTATAAGGATAACTAAAGAGATAGTGTCTCAAGGCCCTCATATTGCATACCTGGAGTACTGAGAGATGTGTTAACTGGCAGTGTCCACATACATAGATGGAGACCTACTTCACCACCATATCTCTCCAATTCATCATGATGACATCTATCACATCAACCTGCTTCCAAAAGACAACGGGTATTGTTCCATGAGGTACAAGTCAGGTATTGTGGTAATTGTCACTTTAATACTTGAGACATTTGAATATGTTGCATTTAAAGTTGCTCTTGATTATAGAACATCTGCTTGGAAATTATGATCTTTTCCTTGTTTCACCTTGGTGGTTGACATTGTTCCCTAGTAAGTGGTCACCCTTGGGGAAATTTTTGTTACTGGGAGGTCCCCTTGATGATTCATCGTACCATTCCTGATCATACTTATCATTTTTCACACTTCACCCTTTTCGTTCCCCTACCTTTTGGGATTTTTGGGTGTATTGACCAAGAAGGGATTGCACCTCATTTCATGGGAAGAAGGGGTTGAAGGCCGAGAGGGTTGTAGCTGGAAAAAGATAAAAACTAGACACAAAAATTCTAGATGTTTACCTAGGGATCACAAGGAAAATTAAATGTCTCTCATAAGAAACTAATGGGACTCACGAAAAATAACAATTTAAAAATGACAACCAAGGTAGAGCATGTGTGGGCAATGTTTTTCATGCTTAGGTAGAAGTTCCACACATTGTATTCAACTTGGGGAAGCACAGTGTGACCAGGATAGAGTCAATATGGGCAATGTTTTTCATGCTTAGGTAGAAGCCCCACTTTTGGTTCAACTTGGGAATACTGTGATTAATTAATGGCAATGAATGGGCTTGGAAAAAAACTACATTGAAAATGAAGGTTCAATACACCCTATACAAAGGCACCCATAAATGAGACGATATGAACCCTTGTATGTCATGAATGATCCAGGTGGATATTGTTGGCCACCCACCTATTCCACAGGATTGAAAAACAATTTTCCATCTTGGCAATTTTTCGACAGTTTTTTGGGTTCCAAACTTTCAAGACCATTTTGAGGCCCTAAACGACGTTTTTTGGGGATTTGGGGCCCAGGTGACTATCTAAGGAATTGAAATGGGCCAGTCAAAAGTCGTTCTTCTTGGTCATACCTTTCCAATGATGTATTGAGTGCCCCAAACAGTGATTGTATGAAAAAGTTACGCCCTCGGGAAGTTGACGTATCAACTACCCCCATTGGGGCCCGCAAACCTTTTGGATTTTCATATTCCGGGGTTAGGGTTTTGGATTTTAGTTATGTTACAAAGGCTTTTGGAGCCTCATTGTAACAATAATATTCTTGCGAATGCGAGTAGCCATCACATCCCTTCTCAGAGATAAGTTGCCACCATTCTAGCGAGTCTTTCACTCTGTATTTTTACAGTTCTGTACATTTCACACATTGATAGAAATTGTGTATTACTGTATCTTTGTGTTTATGGTTGCATCTCTAATATATTTATGTTATATTGTTAGATATATGATACATCTTTGTGCATTTATTTATTATATCTCCGATCTCATTTTGTGCCAAAAATAATTTGAATCGGTGGTATCAGAGCAGGCTGCTCTTGATCATTTTTCAGTGCATGTCCCCGATGAGGTCTGAGTATAGCAAGTTGGGTACTGAGCTTGCCTCTCTTGAAGACAATCTCTCTTGCATGCCCAATAAACCCTCCATGGTGCAAGAAAAGAAAAATGATGAAGCAGACAATTCTATCAATCTGTTGCTTGAGCAAGCTCTCACACGACAAAGGGACGAAATGATGAAGAATTTTTCCCACATCCTTTGACGCCTGCCGATAGCAACATGCGCATATTCATCAAAAAAACACTTTGGAAGCACATCTCCTTTCAAGGTACAAGTTAATTTTGATATTTCTATATTTGAAGGTCAAATAGATGCAGATGCCCTAGACAAATGGTTATATCTGTTAGAAGGTTATTTCTCTATTCACAATTTTTCCGATAGAGAAAATATCATCTTCATGCTCCTTAAGGCTCTCCCCCATGTTAAACATTGGTGGGAAACTTACTGGGAGAAAATTTCCACAAAGGAGTCTGGAATATATGGGGCTAATCCCACATGGTATTTTTTTGTGGATGCAGTAAAGGAACAATATTAGCGTGTTGGAAACTATGAGGACTAGTACATGAGATGGACCACACTACGGCAAGAGAGGGTCCAAGCAGTGTCAGAGTTCACCAATACCTTCCATACCTTATGCACCAAGCTGGGTATCAAAGACTCTGAGTGACATATGGTTCTGAAATACTGTGGGGCTCTACACAGATACATCCAAACTAAAATGGATTTTCTGGACATCTCATCACTAGGTGTTGCTTATCAATATGTTGTTAAAATTGAGCAGAAATTTAAGCACCAAAACAAATGGGAGTTTGGGTCTACAAATCCGCAACATCCAAAGTATGATAAATACGGCTCTAACAAACAGCCTCTCGAAAAGTAGTCCAAGCCACAGGAAAATAAAGGCCACGGGAAGACGAAGAAGGACACTGGAAAATGGTGTGATTTCCATAAAATCCCCTGGCACAACATTGATGAATGTCGCTCAAAAAAACAATTTGTGGCCGAGATCAAAGATAAGGAGTCGGACCCAGATTCAGAATCTGATTCTGAAAATACTGGTAAAAGATAGATCATCAACGCAGATACCACTGCTATTATTGCAACGACAACAATTCAACTAGAAGAACCAACATATCCTGAAGAAGGGGAGTGCCTTTTTACAGTTATGTACATTTAACACATTAATAGAAATTGTGTATTACTATATCTATGTGTTTATGGTTGCATCTCTAATATATTTATGTTATATTGTTGGATATTTGATACATCTCTGTACATTTATTTATTATATCTCCGCTCTCATTTTGTGCCGAAAATAATTTGGATCAATGAACCACATGCCCAGAAGTTTCACCCACGTCCATTTCATACTCTTTACATGGCTAAGAGAGGGTCCACCCAGGAAACACTCTTTGACTTGAGGAATGACTCACCCATTAGGTCACTATGACAACCCTCCCATACCTAAACTTGGCAAGTTGCATAAGGTCTTTGAGCACTTTTTTAATTTGAAAAGGTAGTTTCGATGCACATGTTTAGGTGACTCTTGTATTAAATGTGACTTTACTTGGCATGATACATTTTACTTGAGACCCTTGGAGGGCGCATTCATTTGTCTTTGCATGACCTTGTTTGGTGGATGTTTTGGAGGAACAAGCCTAGCTTGGGCTTTCATTGGGGTTGGAATCCCATAGAGTGGATGCCATGACCCACACCTTGGGAGTCGATGGATGATAGACGTTTCCTTTCGAGGAAGCAAAATAAACCTTGAAGGAAGATACCTATCCCTCACCTTGCCCAACAATTTTCCTTTGGAGGCCATACATCACACTTTTGGGCTTGACGTGACCTTGGGGCTAGAGTTTTGATGATGGTGGTGAGGTTTGATGATTATTTAGAATGGTTGATGGAGAGGAGGACACATAACATGGTGACACATGGCCTTTGGAGGTCCAACATCTCCTTTAACAACCAAACGACTTGCTAAAGATGGAAAAACGTCACCCTCTAGGGGCATGCCATCACCTTTTTAGGGTTTTATTTTTGTGTAAAAAACATTTTTTTGTTGTAAAGAGGCAAAATTAAGGAGGTTGGACTCCTTATTTTTTGTTTTACGCACTAAGTGGACAAATTTATTTTACATGACCTTTTATAAATAAAGGTCATTTGACATTTCATTTTCATAAGATTCTCACTTGAGAATAAGACAGGCTTGGATGCAATTTTCGCCCTCTTTGGGCATTTGGTCTATCTCTCTCTCTTGTGCAAATTTTTGGATGCTTACTTGTCTATCGTGGAGCTAAAGTGGTGCACTGCCCTCTTGGAGGCTTATTTATTGCATGTGGATGAAAATTTCTTGGTAGATAAGGGTTTTATCTCGCTATCTTGTGGAATTGGTAGGGAAATTTCTGCATTTGTTGGTAATTTCTACTTGTGTCATGTTATTCTTGCCTAAAACCCTTGGAGGAGTATAAGTACATACACCCTCCACCAAATTCATCTTAATTGTTATTGGATAAGCTATTTTTCACAAGGTTGCTAGGAGGAGTATAAGGGCTTACACCCTCTTAGACTTACCTTTGTTGGATTCACTACTCTAGGGAGTAAAAGGGCTTACACCCCTAGAGAAGTAGTAGATCCAACCCTTACAACAAAGACTCCATTACCCAATAGATTAAAGCACTAATCTAAAATTGCATTGGAGAAACAAAATTGCCACATTGAAAAATGTGATTTGTTGAGATATTTCATTTGTCTAAAATGGAATCAAATCTACTTGTTATTAGTTTGCTTGAGCCACTAGGGCATCTGGCTTAGCCAAGGATTTCTTGCTTCTGTTATAAACTTATGCTACAACCACTATTTTTGATGCAAAATCACTCTTTTATCTCTTGTATCTCACTCTTCTATGACATAAAATAGTTGGCTACTTGCTATTATTAATCTACTTGGTATTGGTTGTCATTTGGGGAAGTTGTTTGTTGATTTCTTTGAGTAGAAGTTGTTGTTGTAAAAAATATTTTTCTACGGCCAATTGGATTCCCTAAATTAATTTTGATAACAACATTTTGCAGCCTCATTTTACCATCAAAGTTTATGCTTAAGTATTGGAAAATCATATGCTTGTTTAGTGTTTCATTGTCCAATAAATATTTGATGCTTTTGATGGTTAATTTTGCAATAACTAGTTCTTTTCATTGCTGATATATATATTTTTTTTACTGATACAATATGGGACAACAAACATAACTTGCTTTTCCTTTTGATTATCTGGCTTGTATCTCGATATATTTTCTTGTCTCATGAAGGTACAACACTCTATAGCAGGTACACTATACTTTGGCAACCTACCCTTATCAACAAGGCTTTTATCCAAGCTCCTTTCCACTCCCTAACTCGAATTATAGGGGTTTCACTTTCCATAACTTTACTTTCCATCTCAATCCCCCTAGGGTCACCGATATTCTCCCCTTGTGGTGGCTTATCATCACTAAAGCGAGGGGAGTATCTATCTAAGGTGACAGTGGGTAGTTACTCCCATAGTTGTCTCATGTTTGTGGATTGGGTCAGGATTTTCCCAACCTAAAATCTGTGCAATAACAAATATATTATATATATTTTTAGATTGATCTACTTATTTTGGTGTTGTATCTAGATGACTTGTTTCTAACAGGTGCATATAAGTTCATTGTAGAGAGAAAAACATACATGGTGGTTGATTTTGAGATGAAGGCCATCGACATGATGCATTACTTCTTGAGTTTGGAGGTTTAGTAGAGTTTGAGGGGGATTTTCCTTGGGCGGGGTAAGTATGCAGTTCAATTCCTGAAGGGGTTTCAAATGGAGGAATACAAATCCATGGCCACACCCATGATCACTAATCTGAAGAAGGTGACAACTTCATATTCAAAGTTGGTGGATTTCATGTTGTACAGGCAGATGATAGGTTTTTTTATTTATTTGGTCAACATCAGGCCAAATATATGTTTTGTAGTGAACACCTTGAGTCAATTCATGGTGGAGCTAAGGCAGGAGCATTGGGTAGCAACAAAGCATGTGCTCAAGTATTTGAGGGGAATAATGGAGTATGATATGAGATATCTTGGAGATGGTGAAGTGAAGTTGTAGGGGTATACAAAATCATATTGGTAGGCAGTGCAACAACAGGAAGAGCACCTCAGGGTGTTTCTTTAGCTTGGGATTAATGATGATATCTTGCTTCAGTAGGAAGAAAATTTTTGTGGCACTTAGCTCAGCAAAGGCATAATACATGACAACTGGTATGACTAGTTGTGAGGCCATATGGCTTCACAAGTTACTTGTGGGATTGTTTGATTAGGGTTTGGATCCCACAATTATTTACTATATTAATCAGATTTGTATCAAAATATTTGATAATCCAGTGTTTCATGATAGGCCCAAGCATATAGAGATTAAATATCACTTCATATGAGACAGGGTTCAAAAGGGAGTAGTGAAGCTCATGTATATTCCCACAGATCAGTAGGTAGCTGATATTCTGACCAAGCCCTTGAAAAAACGGAAGTTTGAGGCATTCTAAGACAAACTTGGATTGGTGCATAATTCCTTTCTCACCAAGAGGAAGGGGATGTTGAGAATTATAGCTCAGACATGAACTTCCACATAGATTCCATGTGAACATGCAAGAAGTAGTTCAAGATATTTTTGAAAAATAATTTTTGAAAAGTAAATTCTATTTTGTAATTCACTTTAGTTAAAAGGTGAAAGTCTTATTTTTAGCAGTTGAGTCTAAAAAGTGTAGTTTATACATGCATGACTTAGACTAGGAGTAATATCATAAATAGATTAGGGTTTTGGTCTCAATTAAAACTATAAAGATAGGTCAAGATAGAGAGTTCAGACACAAGAACACTTGAGCAGTTGAGGAGGTTGAGTGATAGAGAGAGGGAGAGAGCAAGTAGCTAGGAAATCAATGTTTCCGATAACATGCAGTCCCATATAGTTCCGTACAGTCATACAGACAGTACTGTATGGATTTGTATAGTTGTATGGGCATAGTCGTACCAACGTCTATATAGTCCATATGGACAAGCCATACAATCGTACAACATGCCATACTTTGGTAGCAGGTTGTTTCAGTCAGTTGAGGTGTTTTTAGGTGTTTGTGCAATGTCATTTTTTTGGAAACTTGTGAAGGTTTCCTTGTAAGTTTTTAAAAGGAATGAAAAGTAGTTATTAAAGGAGTACTTACTTGTGTTGTGTGAAATTAATTTTTATGCTTCCACCATTTGATTTCCAGCTATTGTGTGATTATTGCTATGGTTTGAAATTTATTTCTGCAATAATTAAATTCAACAATGTACTTGTTTGATTGAGATTATAAGGATTTTAGTCACCTAGAGATTCGAATTTTCACAATCCAAAGAAAATACCCTTGTTTATAATGACAATAAAGTTGAATAACATGTTAGAAATAATGGAAAGTGGAACGCAGATTCAATAAAATAACTTTGCCGTTGTGTGAAGGTTTCACATTAGAAGTTTGAGAGATGTTAAGTTCAATATGGTGTGTCGATACATGAATTTCAAGTGACAAATAGACATTGACAATTTGGAAAAGTAATGTGAAAGTATAATATTTCAAACACATAGGAATGACAAGGAATCGAGGGATAACCCCATGTGAATTGTAGCCAAATAAAGCATACAAAAATTAAGTAGAACAATACATGAGTCAAAAAAAAGTATTTTTGTTGAGTTGGTATTGCTAAAAATATGTTTACCAAGCCAAACAAGAAAGGTAAGATTTAAAGTTTTGGTGCACATGAATTTTGGAAAACCTCAAGAATATGTTGTTTTTTCCACTCTACTTGTTAAACATTTATTGTGCTATTGGGCATGATGTGGGTTTAAGTGTTTTGGTGTTCATATTTGATCTTTTCACTAGGCAATAAATGCACCCTCTAAAAGATTAGGAATTAGTTCTACAAGAATAAGAAAACAAATTCAACTTCTTTTAATATAATTTTTTTTCTTTCAAATTTGATAGAAATTTTGCTGAAAGTTAGAGTTAGATGGGTTTTACTTACTAACTTTTAAAAAATAATGAATCAAGACCTAAAAAAAATAGACACACTCACAAAAGGTTGAATTTGTCCATTTATGTTAAATGTTTTTTCCTTGGAAATCAGATTACACATCAAGATGTGGTAACTTGTGTGTCACAAAAGGTTGAATTTGTCCATTTATGTTAAATGTTTTTGCCTTGGAAATCAGATTGCACATCAAGATATGGTAACTTGTGTGGATTGGTGGTTTAGGGTTATCGGTTACAAAGCCCATCAATTAGTGTTTTAGGTTAATCCACTTCAAAACATTAGTAACTGCAATCTCCTTAAAAGAGTTTCAATTAAACGAAGTACCACACCACTGTTCAGAATTTATTTTCCAGATTTGCGAACTACAGCCCGCTAGAAGGATCAAGAATGTTATACCTGTATTAAAATATTTATTTGAAACCACTACCAGTATTTCTGCTTCTTAACTGTTACAATGGAATTTATTCAACTGCTACTGGGAAATGCATCCTGCCAATCAAAATTTACATATCGTAGCAACATTTTTTCCATAGTTGTCCATGTGGAAAAATGTTTTGTTTAACATCTCCTATCTGTATATCGTTGTTATAACTTTTGTGTAATCTCAATAGTTGTCTCGCTTGGACATGCATTCCTCGCCATGGTTATCCATCAAAGCGTGGGCCCACCGTGTGATTTTTGTCTGATTCAATTCCTTTCCCTGTTCTTGTCGTTGGATAAGCCAATTCTTTTGATGAGCCACCATCTTCATCCACTGTTTGACTGTTAAAATAATTTAGCTCTCGTCCCAATCATTTCATTCTCCTGAGTTTCAAAACCTCATACATATTTGCCATAACATTTGATTTCCTAGTTCAAGCATTTTTAAATTCCCTAGAATCGGGCTTCCTCGAAGGCTAACACTCTACATTTGAAAGGTTTTAAAGTTACTTGAAATGGTGAGAAGGGTAATTTAATATGGTTCTTGAAGTTATTGACCGGCCTTGTGCCTTAAATATTATAGGATTTACCCCAAAGGTTTTCTTCATACTCTATGTTAGGTTTTCTTTATACTCTCTGTAAAGGGAGAACAATGAAAAAATAAAATATTCAAGGAATAAAGTGCTCAAATTCCTTTAAACAATTATCTAACCCTTCAACTAGAGAATGTTCCAGCAAAGGAGTTGTAAATTAAGGTAAATGTTAAGATATAGAGAGAAAATTCTTTAACTCCTTTTTCCATCGATTTGGTATCTACAATGATTTAAAGTATTATTGAAGCAAAACACTTTTAAAAAATTATACCAATGTGTGTTAATCTTTTGTTTAATTTTCCAGTACTCAATAATTCACAAATAAAACTAAACATGCAATCGTTTTGTTTGAAGAAAATTATTTAGTTTTATTAGATCATATTGTGACATTGATTCAGTATCTACAATGATTTAAAGTATTATTGAAGCAAAACACATTTTAAAAATTATACAATGTGTGTTAATCCCTTGTTTAATTTTCCAACACTCAATAATTTACAAATAAAATTAAACATGCATTCTTTTTGTTTGAAGAAAATTGTTTAGTTTTATTAGATCATATTTTGAATAGAGATAGAAAGGATTTGAATTCTAAACCATTATATCTATAAGAAAATGAAAAACTTTTTAAATATCAAGCATGAAAAGTGAAGGCTATTTGCACAAATAAAGTTCAAGTCTAATTAGATTCAAGTTAAGCTCAAGAGACTTGAATCATGCAACCTAGGTCTTAGGAGTATAAATAATAAACCCTAAATGGCTAGAACAATAAAATGAAAGGAACAAATTTTAAAATTTGGATTGAAGAATGCAAGGAGAAAGACCAATCCCTAACAACTTGGGATATGGGGTCACTTGTCTATCTTGAAGGTGTTATTCATTTATTTTATGTGTTGAATTCATAATCTACCATCTAAGGATTGTCCTACAAGAATCAACTAAGAAATTTGAAACAATCAAATACCTTAGGGGGATTGATCATTTGAGAATCCAAATCTAAGTGCTACAAGATGAACTCTACACAACTCCTACAACAAAACCTAGAATCCCTAGATGCCCAAGCTTAATGATTTAAATCCTGAATAAAGATGATCAAGGAGGGTAAGGAAAATCTATCTATACCTTACAATACTCCTCCATTGTGGCATGGTGCTCTCCTTGGTCATGTATAAATTCCTTCCTCAAAGGTACCTAAAAAAACAAAGTGTCTTGCAATATACAACCCTGGAACAAACCCTCAAGATAAACACAACTATACAATAGATTTGGCAAAGTAGGACCAACTTCTTCTAATTATTCTCCAACTTAGTTACAATGAAGATAAGGCCTCCTTTTATAGATGAGGTGCCTCATGAAACCATGAGTGAATACCACATGCTAGATACAAAACCATGGGAAAATACAAGAGGGGTGTTGGATGTTCATAACCTACAAACAATGTTATAAATTTGGAAAGGTTTAGAACCACATTTCAAAGATGTTGGAAAACCCAAATAACCAATTGGATCATCCCACCATGTTTTCTAAAAATCATATTAAAATATTTATTTTATCCCTAGCCATTTTGTATAAGGAAGTAGTGATGCAAGCATTAGAGCATAATGCAATGATCTTTGAGTTCTTGCATCATTCTTTGTTCACCATAACAATATGAATATATAAAAGAGGAACACCCTTCTATCATTTATGGTTATTTTATATAATATTCTTAGGGGACCTTTTAATTCCATAAGGTTACATTATACCTAAACTATTATTCAAGAATCTAATTTGGGATTGGACTAGAGATTAGGAACTACCTAGGATTGGTTCAAGGTATAAGTTGTAAAGGTGATACCTATTGGATGGGTTCGGTGGCCACTTCATGGTAGGTGATACCTTTTACTCTAATACCATTTTCCCGAGATACATTTTATTATGTTCTAAAGTAAAGTTGATACCTACCTCTTTCAT